>JABFIG010000217.1:0-36110 GCA_017139545.1 Ambrosiella cleistominuta | reverse complement strand
GGGGGGGTTGATCTACGGGGTAAATTTTGGCGGGGAGGGAGATATATAGAGGCATAGACTAATTGCTGATGACTACTTTGATTTGATTATTAATAGATTTGTTGTTGGGTTTGGAAGATTGAATGTGATGAAATGTTGTAGTTCTTATGTAAGCAGCTGTGGTTCTGCAAGTTTTATCTAAAATTACAGATTTTAACGGGCGTATCGGCAAATTTTATATAAAAATCTTACAAGTGAGGAGCTATTTTGAACTACGCATGTAACGGTATGATAATATGCATCTTAGTAATAAGGGCATGTAAGAAGTATGTCTGATATCATTACTAGTATCACTCGAAATAGCTAAGGTTGTTGTTAGTCAAAATTAGGTTGGGTCAGTTGATTTTAGACTTTGGGTTGTGTGGTGTCGATCGAAATGCACATGCAAGGGTTAGGGGTTGAGATGGGAAGATGTGCATGCAGAGGTGGAAAGGAAGTCGATGTAAAGTGGGCAAAATGTAGCGAACAGACATTTTAAGATTTAGAATATTTCAGTCAGAGCAAAGTGTAGATTCTATTCCACCTGATAATTCATCTGTGATGTGATTACATGTATATAGATGGTGACTGGCTTGGTCGTAGTTGTGCCAGGTAAGCACGCATGTGTCAATTGGCCGGCACCGGTGACAAAGATGTTGCGGTAAGGGGGCTGCATGAACCAATCCGAACTTTTATCTTTTTTATTTTTCGACGGCACCAAGTCGATTACGGAATTACAGTTGGAGATTGGAAACCAGGTTTTTAAGCTTTCATCCAATGACGATGATGACCAGGGAGGCAAGGTAGGGGAGGGATGAGGGTGGGGTTGACAATGTTATTATCGTGGAGGGGATGGAGAGAGGATGGAGAGAGATTCTTGGCATAGAGAGGGGTTATCTATGTATATATGTAGATGATTTGCTTCATTTAGTTAATTATTTTTTTTCATTGTTCAAACAAAAATGAAGTAAAACTATGAAACTATTGATATAAGGCTCAGAAAGAATGTCTGTGATTTTCCTACCAAAGAAAGGTTTTGGCTTCATCTGAATGTGCTGCCCCTGACGTTACAAGTATGTAGTCTGTGATGTCTGCGGTTAGTTGATGAGGATGACGCTATGCGTAAATCTGCCGTGTAAAACATGTCAATCGCGACTCAAAACACAAAGTCAATCAATCCTATTACATCAACCTATGACCTGAATACACACACACACACACACACACACATACCGCCCGCTGCCCGCAGTCGTCGCGCTCACCGTTTATCAAATACATACTGACAACCGATCGATCCTTCCTCCGTTGCTCCCGTTCCATATCTGCCGCGCTAGACCGCCCGCTTTGCTTTTTTGAGGGGCCGTCGCAAACAGTTGGGCCTTTGGATAGGATAGCAGTGGCTACTGTTTATCCATTCAATTAATTGATTGTTTAGTTGTCGTAGAGGCCGTTGGAGGCTTTGGGGTTCGATAGTTTGGCCTTGTTTTGTTATTATTGTTGCTTTTTTGCCATTGATGGGGCATTGATGAAAGGATATATATAAGGAAAAAAGAAATCCTGAAAAAGGAAGAAAGAAAAAATGGAGAAAGTGGATTCGCAAACGTAACCTTGACAAATGAAACGATAATAGCGCAACGGCAACAGCAACAGCAACAGTAACGGCCTTTATTTTTCTGCTGCTAAGAACAGACGCAACAACAAGACGAAAATTATCTTTCTTTACACCTATTTATTAGCAAATTGTTTTTCAACTTTAATGTATAGCCGGACGCAGACAGAAAAAAAAAAGTTTGTTATTGTTGAAGATTCTCATTAGCAACGTGTCCGCTTACGTTATTATATTTTATCTTTTTTTTTTTCCTGTTAAATAAACAAGACGACAAGAACATAAAAAAAAGAAAAGAATTACAGGAAATAATAACGTTGGCATTGGTATTGTTACACTTGCCTGTTGTGTCCAACAGATAACAGATACCGATACTGCAGATACCGGAAACGGCTGTAATACGTACTACGACCGATCCCTCTCCCGATACCTCTCCCCATTATAATGGACCACGACGCCCACTCGTCGCCGTTAATGGCCGTGAGCCACCATAATTCGCATTCTCCCCATACCCACGACTACAACCACAACCACAACCACACCGATCACAACCACGTACATTCACATCCGCATCCACGTCCGTCCTCCCGCTCCGCCACGACCTCCTCCTCGATTCCATCCACAAGCCGCACAAGCACCCTGTCACCGCCCACCCGGTCCATATCTATCTCTATCTCCCACATCAGCGGTGCCACCCGGGAAACTGCGACCCCGCGCAGTCAAGATCTGCCGTTTCCCTTTCCGGCGAATGTGAATATAACTAGTTCCCCGCAACAACAACAGTCACAATCACAACAAGTACAGCACGACTCGCGCTTCTTCCACGGACATTCACCCCTGCGAAACACTGAAACGACAACCTCGCCCACCGAAGTATCCAGTGCTGCCGCTGCCGCCGCCGCAAACAGTGCACTTTTATCGGGGAGTCCCCAGGCGAAACCATCTTCATATTCTCATTCACATTCGCAGAGTACATCGGGGCTCTCTCACAAGACGAGTACCAGCAGTCTCTATCAATACCAACCACCCCATGTCAATTCGCTGCCACTTCCTCCAGTTTCCCAGGGACAGCCGTCATCGTTTACGCCGGGCCATCAGTGCCGGAATAGCCGGAGTAACTACGTGCCACCGCCACCGAGGGGTCACAGAGCGTCATTTGCGTATTCAGACATTTCAAGCTCCTTGCCAAAACAGCAACTATCGGGGTCTCCAGAGACATCCACGGGATCTTCTCTGCAATTTCACAAAAAAAACTACTCAACGGCGTCACTGCCGCGAAACTACAACTACCATCAGCACTCCCACCACGAAAACACCATGGGCGTCCATTCGCATTCGCACTCCGTTGGCCCGGAAAGTGGCGCAGGGTACCTGAGACATGCCGCCGAGATTTTCGCCATGGACATGAACAAGGCCGAGTCGCCCTTTGATGATGATGACCACGAGGACGAGCAAGAGATCATAAAGAGGCAGAGGAATTCGCTGTTCAAAGGATATGCAGCTGAGCATCGGGCGCGGAGTGTGTCGAGGAATCAAGATCGGGAGGGTCGGTCAAGGGAGGGGTCTAGGGTGAGGGGGCCACGCCAGGTGTCGAGAGGGGAGAGTCCATTTGGATATGGAAATAGTCATAGTCGCGATCATAGCCATGATCGGGGACACACCTACTCACATTCGCATTCTCACGACCACCATGATCACGATCACAATCACGAACGTAAGCATTCTGTCTCTTGCAGCCATGGACATGACCATTCTCACTCTCGCGACCACCATCACCACCACAGCCACTCCTATGATGATGGTCATAAGTCTGTTTTTACTCAGTTTCTCATCTCCTGCACCGCATCCTATCCTTTCCTTTACTCAATCCTAGCGGAAAAGAATTCCCGCCGCATCTTCTACTACATGCTGTAAGTACCTATATGATATTATTTCCTATTCTTCTATCTCCTACATCCCCACTAACACCCATCATCCATGCAGCCTCAATGTCTCCTTCATGATAGTTCAGGGATTCTACGGCTACGTCACCAACTCCCTCGGCCTCGTCAGTGACACCGTCCACATGTTCTTCGACTGCATGGCCCTCTTCGTCGGCCTCGTCGCCAGCATCCTCGGGAAACGGCCCCCCAGTCAACGGTTCCCCTACGGCCTCGGAAAGATTGAGACACTCAGTGGCTTTGCTAACGGCATCCTGCTCGTTCTTCTCAGTATTGAAATCACGTTTGAAGCCTTTGAGCGCATGTGGGAGGGCACCAAGACGCAGCGGCTGGGCGAACTGCTTACAGTTTCTATTTTGGGAATGATTGTCAATCTTGTCGGCATGGCCGCTTTTGGCCATCATCATGGTCATGATCACGGTCATGACCACGGCCACGGCCACGGCCACGACAACGAAAATATGCAGGGCATCTATCTTCACGTTCTTGCCGACACCCTCGGCAGCGCCTCTGTCGTCGTCTCCACAATCCTCACCTACTTCACTGGGCAATCCTTCTGGGACCAGCTGGCCTCCGTCTTCATCTCCGTCCTCATCCTCGCCTCCTCGAAACCCCTCATCTTCTCCGCGGCCCGCCGCCTCTTGCTGAGTATTCCCGACGACACAGAATACAACCTACGTAACACGCTCTCGGGTATCATGCAGCAGCGGGGTGTCATTGCGTACTCAGCGCCCAAGTTTTGGATTGATGATCGGGAGGAGAGTGGAGAGAGGTTGTTGGGAGTTGTCCATGTGGTGGCGGGGCGGAGTGCGAATATGGAGGATGTTAAGGAGAGGGTGAGGGAGTATTTGTTGAGGCATAATATGGATATTATAGTGCAGGTGGAGAGGGAGGGGGATGGGAATTGCTGGTGTGGGATTGGTCGGAATATGGGGGTTTCGGTGAAATGAGGTGAGGGGGTGAGGAAATGGAGAAGGGGAAAATATAAGCTTACATCTTGCGTATATATGTACATGTACATGTATCTATGAATGAAAGACCACCATATAATGTCACGCTATTGTGCTACTGTGCTACTGTGATGATTTTCCATCTGCCGATGCCCCTTCGGTGATATCTTCGCACCGACTCATCCGCCTTCGGACCTCCTCGGATCGGAAATTTACCGAAACCCCTCACTATACTAAACCATCAGTAGACTTCTGTCCCCAGAAACATTCTTCGGTGCAGTCAGGGCGCCGTCAATTCCCCCAACTTTTGAAGTTTATGATATTCCTCCATTAGGCAATTGTCATCCTTGGCTAAACGGCTAAACCTACCCACCATTACGCACACACATATTCTGCGCCAGATGGATATATAATACAGTATGTCATTCTTCAGTGCCAAGTCGCATGCCAAATTCACATCCTCTTAATTATCTAAACACCAAATCACCCAAAATGTCAATATTCGGGCAAGTCCTCCCCTTCCATAACCCACAAATGCCAATTCCTCATCCCCGCTAAAACTAACACTGCAACCCAGCTCCTCCACTTTCTCCGCTACCGGCTACGCCGCCGCCCGCCCCACCTACCCCACCTCTCTCGCTCCCTTCATCCTCACCCACCTCACCCGTCCCACCCCTCCACCACCCCCGCATCTCCATCTCCTCGACCTCGGCTGTGGCCCCGGGACAATAACAACCGCCTTTGCCCCCCGCGTCGCCCACATCACCGCCCTCGACCCGTCACCCCCAATGATCGCCACTGCAAAAGCCATCCACCAGCGAACCTTCCCTAACATTTCCTTCTCCGTGGGCACCGCCGAGGATCTATCGATGATCTCCGATGGAACAGTCGACGTCGTAACCGCGGGGCAATCCTGCCACTGGTTCAAATACGACCGAGCGTGGCCCGAGATCCACCGGGTCGTCCGGCCCGGTGGCATCTTGGCATTCTGGGGATACAACGATAACATTCTCGTCGGGTACCCGGCGGCGACAAAGATATTTCTCGACTTTTGCTACCGGGATGACGAGAAGGGGGGCGAGGTGGCGCCGGGATTGATGTCAATGGGGCGCTTTTGGGAGATGCCGGGGCGGGGGATCTTGCGGGAGTATCTTCGGGATGTCCGGCCGCCAGAGTCACAATGGGATGTTCTGGTACGGGAGATTTACGAGCCGGATAGGGAAAGGTGCATTGTGGAACCAGAGGAAAAAAAGGGGAGGAATTTGTGGATGGAAAAGAGGATGACTTTAGGGGGGTTCGAGGCGTATGTGAGGACGTTTAGTGCGTATAAGGGGTGGATAGATGCGAATGGGGGCGGCAAGAGAAGGAGTGAGGAGGGACCGGGTAATGTGGTGGATGTTATGATGGATAAGATGAGAGAGGTGACGCCGGAATGGAGAGAGGCAGGAGAAAATTGGAAGGATATTGAGGTTGACGCGGTGTGGGGAACGGCCTTGATCATCGCACGGAAACGGGAATGAACGATGTCTATACCTTTCAGCTATGTAAGGAGAGACAGCCATGACCAATAATATGAAAGACAGAAGAGACAAATGAATATTCAAGAGATGATAATTGGGCAAGAGCTATGCATCCGCACAGCCATGATGATGTAGAATATAAAAAACAAAAAATACAAAAACCCAGAAATAAATCCCAAGACGCCGACAACCAATCCATCCCCCCATCAATTCTCCACAAGACTAACAACAAATGGATGTGACTCGTTAAACGACAAAAGACCACCGCCAACCTAGATTCATGCCTTTCCTACATAGATACCACCATCGCGAGAAACCAACCACTGAACTTCAAACTTGCTTCCAAGAAAAAGCACATCGCTCGGGCTTTTACCGAATGTGCATCTTCTGCATCGCCAACTTGACCTCGTTCTGGTGACGCAGCTTGAAACCGTTGCAAAGTGCCCGCATGTCAGGGTACTCAGCACCCAGCATCTGGTACGCGTGGGGGACAATCTTGACTTGCCAGGCGTTAACTTTGGAGGTCTTACTAGCCTTGAAACATAACCAGAAGTAGCCTGGTCTCTTGGCATCAAGACAGAAGTTGTAGGTGGAGCGGTTGGGATTGGCTTCCATGTAGGTCGTGAGCCATTTCTCTGCAGAATAGTTAGTAATCTATATCAGATGAACGAGCAACAAGCACATCTCTTATAACTTACCAAGATCAGCATGGGACCCCTCCTTGAACTTGTCATTCTTCATCAATTCGGCCACCTTCTTGGCCATCGACCGAACGTGCTCCACAATCAACTCATCAAGATCAGTGTACGTGAATTTGCCACCAACGCGAAGGGTGCGACCAACTGAGAACTCATTTTCCTTTTGCAATTCCAGGACGTCAATGTGCTGGAAGACACCGTTGGCAACCTTCCAAGTGACAGCCAGGTGATCATTGCCCTTTGACGAGGGGCGAATAACAACCTCACCGTTGGGCTTTGAGCCAAGGTACTGTTCGGCCTGGATACCATTGAAGGGGTGAAAGAGAGGATGCTTGATGACACGCTGCGTCCGGCCAGTGGTCTTGTCCTTTTCGCGGAGATCCTCACGATCTCTCTCCTCAAGGTCAAAGTCCCACTCGCCGGGGTCTGTGTCGATGGCTCGCCGATACCCACGACGAAGCAGCTCTGGACGCATGGACAACTTGACGACAAAGTCTTTGAAACTAACCTCAATAACCTTGGCTTGGGCGGTCATGCCAACCTGCAAGGTGTCTTTGATGTGGGAACGGGTGTTAACCTCATGAGCCTCAACACGACCTTCGACACCACAGTCAAGCTTCACAATAGCATACTCATCCTTGACAACTCTGACATTGATAGGAACAATCATGTCACGGTGCAAGGACTCACTGCTCTCGCCAGTGAACATCGTGAAAATTTCCTGGGGCGTGAGATGCATCATCTCCTTCCGAATCTCCTCGTACGGGTGCTGCAGCTCACATCTGATGGCCTCAAGTGTCGCGCGCTTCCGTTGGCTGTAGTTGGCCTCCAGCTGATCTGCATATTCTTCAAGAACAAGTTCGTTGATGCGGTACTGATCTTGGTCACGGAACAATTTTCTGACAATGGCGGCAGGACCATAGTCATCGGTTTCTGCCTTGACGTCTTCCTCATCAAGATCCAACGCATCGGCAACCATCTTGCGGCCAAGTTCGTAATCTTCGGGGTGAACACGAGTTCCGTCCATCGGATCAACATTGTGATTGCGAGAGTCAACCTCGATATAAAGGAAACTGGCGCAGTTGTTCCACACACGAGGTCCAACGACCGGCCATTTTCCAGAGTCGGGATCACCAACCAGCTCTTCCCGGGATGTGACGCTTCCGCCATTGGCATTAATGGTCTTGACAACGTTGGTAGCCTTGCGCGGACCTAAACCAGCGACATAGGGAAGAAGGTTGGCTTCATACGGGTCATCAACAGCGAGGTTAATATCGACACCGACCAGGTTTACCATGTCAACCATGGCCGTCTCCAGCACTCTCTTGACCTTCTCCTCCGGAAGGTACTTCTGGCAAGGATGAAGAGAGAGCGAGATACTGTCCAGACCGAGAGCAGAGTACTCGCGCATGGGATCCTGAAGGTAACGGCAAAGGGCAATGCAATACCGGGCCAACGGGTGGAGTGCAGGATGATCAGCCACAGCTCTCGGACTGTCTTTGTAGAGACGAGCGACTTCGTCATTCACAATGAAGACTTCAATGAGATCATTGCGATCTTTGCCATCCATATCCTTATATGTGGCACCGCGAAGGTCGTATTCACGAACAATGCCCTCCAGGTCACGAACGAGCCTCTGAGAACCAGCACCAAAACCGCTGATGCCAATGACATCAAGGCTCTCCTTGCGAACCAGGTCAACAAACTTTTTGCGTTCTTCTTCTTTGCGAGCCAGGTTTGAGAAGCGACCGTTGGTGATAATGTGCCGTGCGTCGTCCATGACGGCGTAGAAGATAGGATCACGAGCAGGATCACCATGACCGCAAGAAAGAGCAATAGTGCGTGGTCGCTCACCAGCTTCGAACCCCTTGGGCTTGTAAGGAGCCTGATCAAGCCGCCGGTAGTATTCTTCCTTAATTGCTACCAAAACTTCATCATTGCAGTAAGAACGGAGAATCTCCTTAACACCCTTGGATGCAATACGCTGCAAGCGTTCAAAAGCTATATCAAGCACTTGACGACGCTCTTGTCTCCAGCGTTGCGCAATGTCACTGTAGTTCTCAGACTCAAACTCACTTTCCAGTTTGCCACGGAACTCCTTCTCGTTGCTAAGTTTCAGGCTAACTTCCAAAAGGCCTTCCTCCTCAGCCTTCATCATCTTGACGTAGGTCTCGGGCTTCGTGGCAAGACTACGAACAGTCTGGTTGACCAGATACTTAACCTCATAGAAGGGGTGCATTTCGTCAACCTTCCGGAGACCCTTCTCCGTCCTATGGCAATCAATTGCACCAGAATTGTAGAGTGCATTGCGGAAGTGCTTCCGCAATCTAGGGTTGTAGTAGAGCTCTTCACTGAACATCGCACGAGCCGCATCCATGACAGCCTTGCCAGTGGGGAAGTCAGTATTGACAAGAGAGTCAGCTAGGTCAAGAGGATCTTTGCTATCATCCTCGGCCGAGAACTTGTGGCTGGCATTATAGGCATTTTTGGCAAACTGGTCGGCAGACAGACCGTAAGCCCTGACAAACTTATAGACAGGGCCTTTGCGTATACGCTCGTAGTATGAATTCTTTGAGCCCGGCTTCTTAGTTGTGGCGTTGCCATTACCAATGGCAGAGTCTCTGATCTCGGCTGAATATCTAAAATTGAAGTAATCCTGGAGATCTTGAAGCTCTTCGATCGACGTTGAAATAGGGATAAGCTCATCCAAGATCTCGTCGCTAATGTTCAGGGTGAACTTGAGGTTGTCGTAAGATTTTTGGAGAGCATTGCGCTTCTCAATCAAAGACCGGAATCTCAGATCGAGATCTAAAATGCGCCACAGATCCTCTTGTGAAAGTAAACGTTTGCCCTCAGTCTTATATTCGGGAGCATCTGGGTTGTGGCGACGCTCAGGGTTTGGAACCTTCTTTGAATGTATGAGATAATCTTTCTTGTGCTGAAAAATGAACGGAACCTCGACTTCGTCAACGAGGAAAAATTCTAAGACCTTGCTAACAGCCTTGTGGAAAGGAGCATGGTATTCTGGGGCCATTTCTTTCTTGAGCCACATGTTGTCTACAATCCATCTTGTTTCCTCCTTGAGCTGATCATCGGTCAGATGCAGATCGGCAAAGGGTTTGCGGTCGATCTGGAAACGTTCTGGCACATCCATGGTGCGGACGGTATTGTCGAAATTTGTGAGAAGCTTTTCCTTGAGTTGAGATGGCTCAAAGACGTCTTTTAGTTCAATGTTTTGCTCCTCCTTTTCTTGCTCTAATTCTTCATCTTCCAACTCAAGGGCCCACAAATACTCATTTCCATCACCGAAAATATCGGCCATGTCTTGGAGAGCATCTTTGTCGAGCCCAGTTGTGTCAATAATGGAGCTGACACCCTTGTCACGAGGACGAGAAACCTCCAGCTCTTCCTGTTCACGTCTACGTTCCTCGTCATCTTCGTCAGGGTAATCGTCTTCGATGAAGTCGTCCATGTCATCGCCGTTTTGACGACGGCCATATCCACGGTCATCATCATCTTCGTCGTCGTCGAAAATGTCGTTCAATCCACGGCGGGTCGGGGCATGGTCGTTGCTTAGAGCACCAGACTTCAATCTCTTGTACTTGGGCTGTAAACAGGAACAGGGATGATTAGAATATTAAGTCATTGGTCATGTTGGAGCTGTAACTCGTGGACATACCTTCTCGGCTACTGGGCTGCCGATATCCTCGCCAATTAACTCAAGATCTTCATCGTCGAGTTGCTCATCCTCTTCTCTATCGCGATGTGACCGCTTGCGCCGTCTGCGGACTTCAACATCAGATTCTCCGGCATCTTCCTCGTCCTCGTCTTCATCGACAATGAAACCCTCGCGAACCTATTAAGTTGACATCAGCATCTTCGAGTTCTATGCGAAACTGCGTGGAGAACACACCTTTCTCAGTTCCTCTTCATCTTCATCTTCCTCCTCTTCACTGGAGTCATCGATATTGGTCTTCTGGCGACGGGAGCGACGGGGAGCGTCTTCATCAAAAGACTCATCTTCCTCATCAAGATCCGCCTCGCCGTCAATGAGATCCTTCAGACTACTGTCAGCCATTTTATGGATCTTGGTCTAGTATTGTCTAGTAATTGCTGATGAGTCGAATTATGGTTGATCTAGAATAAGTCCACTAGATGCAAAATGTGCGCGACTGTCTATGAAGTCACAATTCTGAGGTCTATTCGTCTTTTTGTTCGGCTTCAGTTGGGATTCGTAACTCGGATAATCGAAGGTAGGATGGTTGAAGCACCCATCCATTCAGCATCACCAATTAAAAGTATAAATAAAGTTGAGTTCGAGAGCTCAATTCAAAATGCTGTCAAGTCGAACGTAGGCCAGAGAGTAGCCCGCTTCGCCAACATCCATCAATTGCAGCACCGCGAAAGGAGGACCCATTTTTTTTGACCATTTCAACATTCAGCCTCGCTGCTACCCCAGTCCTACCACTAGAACCGCGTTCCCTGCGCGATATCCAACCCTTTATCTTCACGTGATACCTCTAAGATAACAATCTCGTCTATTGTACCCAGCTATATATAGGTACAGATTAAAATAAAGAAAAAAAACAAAATTCACCTGCAGAGTTAACATGCAAGACCCTCATGTTGAGGTGCCTTGGTTAAAGAAAGTGCAAAATCATACTCCAATTTAAATCATATAGTTTCTCTGAATAGTTTATCTCCTTGACTAATCAGAATCAAATTGTGGTGGACCCAATCCGTTCAATATCTAGTACATCGAACAAACATTACATATATGCTTCAACTATCCGCAGATTGCTATCTAAAAAATGAATATCTAAACAGCCCAAATGCCACCCCAAATCAGGCATGAGAGGATATTCAGCTATCATTTTTACGATTCCGTTGGAATAATGGGCTTCGGCTTAGTGGAAGTGTATAATAACAAGCTGATTCATTGTCTCTGCCATATACTTATATACCAAGATGCCCGGCTTACTATATAACAGTTTCTGATATCAACCAAAATATAGGCCATCAGCATCAACATCAGGAGTAGTGGGACTCGGACTGGGATATCATGCAAGATGGATGGCTGTCTTGATTTCTGTATGGTTTTTAGTCCACTTCCACTTGCATAACGCCCCTCCTTGTCTCTCCAGGGGCTAAGTAATCCACCTGAGGGCCTCTTTGTGTACTTCGAATATGACATTGGACCTGGCAGACAAAAATGTGATATGTTTCACGCCATTGTTCGAAACCCCGCTTGCAAGTTCAAGTTCGAGAACATCGAATCAAGCAAACAAAGGAGAGATAATTTGTCTTTCATAAGATGCAAGAGATGTAAAAGCTTTGGTATCTGTAGTATTTGTATCATCATGAGAAATACAGAATCTTGAATTCATTTACATATCAGGTTATACTTTATCTTAATGACCAATTGTAAAGGGCATGTAGTTAGCCGCTGAGCCATATCGACCCCACCCAGCCCAAAGCAGAGGTGGTTGAAGTTGTGTGGGAGTGTGGGCGGGTTGAAATACGTTGCCGCAGCGCCATATGGCACTCATAGAGGTTACATATGATTGGTTAGCAAATAAGACATACTATGTATTCAAGTCCTAGGGAATTCAGTATAGGTCAGACCTTTTCTTGTTGATACGCATCTGAAGAATTGGCCAACAAGTATAGTCACAGTAAGCCCCTCGGACGACAGGGTCAGGTCAAAAAAGTGTCTGTTTCCTGGGTCTCGAGCCTTCGAGCAGCATCAAAGTCACAATCAGTGGGGTCAAGGCACAAGAAAAGCTCCACAGCAAACTCCGTGGCAGCTCCTTCCCTAACTTTGTTACAGCAGCCTTTTTCCCTGTAAACTAACTGAACCTGGTCAAGCAACTACCATCTTGGGAGCAGTAGTTACGGGTTTTGCGATTTTTTATTTTTAATTTTTTTTAATTTTTTTTTTTTGCACTCTCGTCTCATGCGAGTGTACCTGGCATCTTCACTAATCGGTTCCTTCTGTGTTAGCTGGGCGGTTCCCCTTCTTGTTTCAATTTGTGTGGACCAAGCATTGGTGAGCGTTTGAAACCTCGTTAACAAATTTCTAAAGTTTGTCTGCCTTGTTCACTCCTTGATTGCTTTTCTGTGTTTAAATTTCCCTCATTTTCTGTTTTGCGAGCATCACGAGTCCGTCACACCGCCCTTGAGATATTTGGGCTCGCTGTACAAAACTTCAATCTAGCCTGTCTATCCGCTTGTCAAAACCACGAAGCGAACTGTAGACTCAGGCGTCTATCTCCTACACCACCGCTGGACCGACCAGACTACACTGCGCTTCGTCCACCTAAGCCCAGTTATTCGAGGCCCGTCCCCTCACTTCGCCAAAAATCCCAACGGACAGCACACTTCAACAATCAACGTCACAACGCCGACCGACCACATATACACGCTTGTTCTTTCTTACTTCTTTTTCCTGGCCAGCACCTCACTATTGCACATCACCAATCACATCTCGGCACCAACCTTCATATTTTGCTAAGCCTTTCGTTGTTGCGTTGTGCCCCTCTTAACCAGCATTTTGTGGAAAGCCCTGACATTAAAGATCGATAATCTGCTGTCGAATATTGTCTTTAGTCTTGCCCAAGCGTCTCATCTAGTCTTAGGTCGCCTCCATCCAATATTGGGATCTTGACTGGCTCAACTATTTCAATTTCCGGACTACGACTGTTTTCTTCGATCCGCTCACATCTACATTGTCTGTATTTTCTTACGGCCATTGCATAGATAGCAGTCGACCAGATCCATCTCCGGATCCAACCCCCCTTCTGCCTCCCAATACCGATCTTGAAGTAAACTCGAAATCTTCCACTTCAACCTTTGCATAGACTCAAATACTTTTCAACATGGACCCATTCGCCCAAGATCGCTCCATAAAACGCAAGAACAAAAAGGGCCTTGCCCTTTCGGCTGCTGCCTCCAAGCCTCTTCCGCCGGCCGAGTCAAGACCAAGCGAGGATAACAACCAGCAGCTGCAAATTGGTTCCGAATACAAGCTGGATCTTAGACAGGAAGATTTAGAAATTGTTAGGGAGCTTGGTTCAGGAAATGGCGGTACTGTTAGCAAAGTCAGACACAAGAAGACCAACATCATCATGGCCAGAAAGGTAGGTTCCCGCAATGCCGCTCGCTAACAATGTTCAAGTATACACTAACATATGTTGTCTATTCTAGGTCATCCACGTCGAGGCCAACCGGGAAATCCGCAAGCGTATTGTTAGAGAACTCCAGATCATGTCTGGCTGCAATTCCGAATACATTGTGCAGTTCCATGGCGCCTTTTTGAATGACAATGGTGATGTTATTATGTGTATGGAGTACATGGACGTTGGGTAAGTTAATTCCTGGAATGGCAGGCTTTGTGTCATGTAGTGGTCGAATTCTTTAGTTGCAGCACTAACCTATTACTGTCTCCCTTCAGCTCACTAGATCACATTTCTCGGAAATTCGGACCCATCCGTGTCGATGTTCTGGGCAAGATTGCCGAAGCCACCCTTGGCGGTCTTGTTTACCTTTATACTACTCATCACATCATGCACCGTGATATCAAGCCTTCGAATATCCTGATCAACTCAAAGGGAGGAATCAAACTCTGCGATTTTGGTGTGTCTGGTGAGCTGGTCAATTCAGTAGCCGATACCTTTGTTGGAACCTCTACCTATATGGCACCGGAACGTATCCAGGGTGACAAGTACACAGTCAAGTCAGATGTGTGGAGTTTCGGTCTGAGTATTATGGAGCTGGCAATTGGCAAGTTCCCTTTCAACGCCGGTGAGACTAATTCTGACGGCGAAACTGCGCCTGCCGGTATCCTTGATCTTCTGCAACAAATTGTGCACGAGCCGGCACCGAAACTGCCCAAGTCTGATGCCTTCCCTTCTATTCTTGAGGACATGGTCCAGAAATGTCTGTACAAGAACCCCAATGATCGTCCTACCCCTCTTGAGCTTCTGGTAAGTTGTGAATTGTTTGTTCCTGTACTTGTGGTTATGGAAGATTTATTCTAACAACATCTAGACCAAAGATCCCTTCGTACAAGCCGCCAAGCGCACACCCGTCGATCTCAAGGCTTGGACCATCAGCCTACTTGAAAAGGATGGTCGTAAATCACATCTTGTCCGTGACGCCAACTCTGCTGATAGCCAAGCGCTCCGTGAGAAGCTTGGTGGGCTCAGTGTTCACGACCAGCCGCGCTCTCGCGATCCCTCAACCCACCGCGATCCCAATGCTCGCCGTTCACCAGCTCCTCGGGCTCCCATGAGCAGCGGAGACTCCAGACAACCTTCTTCGATATCACTCAATTACCCGACGGATGGTCGGAGACAAGCGTACCCATCAGGTTACAGCTCCGGATACCCCAACTAGAACCAGGGTGTGTCTTATTGGCCACTGACGGGGACGTTTAAGACAGACTCGAGACCAAGGTTCGCTCCGACTGCTATGCAGCCATGGTCTATCCAGACGCTCTCCCGTCCCTCGTGCCCTAGTACTCCACCTGTCATGAATGATGAGTGGAGAACTATGGATACTGAGGGCGTCACATATAAAGAAGGTAGTCCCTATCACTTCATCTGAAATTAGAATTGGATGTTTACGGAGTTGAACATATCTTTTATGTTTTTTTTATTTGCTACGATATTGAGATATGAACAGGACGTGTTGATGCAATCGGTAAACCATCTGTTCTTGATCATATCCCAGATTTTCATTGTCAAGTTTGGCTCATCTACTGTGTTTTTTTTTTTTTGTGTGATGATCCTTGTCATAGGTACGGGTTCAATACATTCTGATTATCTACCTAGAGATTTTGATTTTTCCAATTCTGTTTTTACATGCTCTCGTTTTGGGAAGCATTATCCCCCACGAAACCCTCTTCCAGGATAGGAATCAACTCATCTAACCTCCGAATCACCAGATCTGTGTGCTCATGGCCAATCAAATGAATATTGACCTCATTCGCCAACAAGACCGTCACCGCCCCCGCCTTCCTCCCCGCCGTCATATCATCAATAGAATCCCCCACCATAATCAACCCGCTAGCCCCCTCCCTCCCCCACGCCCCTGCAATGTGCAAAATCCCCGCCGGATCCGGTTTCGGCGGTCGGAAATCCCTCGTGACAATCGGAAAGAACAGCGACTCGGGCAGAAACTTGTTCAACAGGGTTGTCACGGGCAGCTCAAAATTGCGCGTGCAGATGCCCTTGGGGATCTTCTTGCTGTCGAGATAGGCCATTAGTTCGACGAGGCCGGGCTGCGCGACTTGGGTGAGCATGGCATGGAGTTCAACGTTGCGGATGGCTTCTTGGGCGGTGGGTTGGGAGGAGGGGGGGAGACTGTAGATGTGGTAGAGGATGTCGACTTTATTGTCGATGCCTAGGGCCTCTCGCATTTCACGAAACATGTAGGTTTGCGGTTCACTTTGTGGTGTACAGTTGTTAGAGGTGATGTTGAATAGTAGGGTTAGGGATGATTATGTAGTGAGCAGTTGTGTTACCATGGGGCAAGATGTAATGACAGTGTGAGAAAGCATACCAGAGGGTTCCGTCGACGTCAAAGACTATACCATGAAGTTGGGGGAGGTTATTTGTCGGGGCATCAGTTTTGAGAGGCGCGAACTTGCGGATTGGAGGAGACATTGTGGCGAAAGATCGGACGGAGAGAAAATTCCCAAGAGGAATGAGTCTCTTGAACATAATCTGTGAGCAACAAGATTAGAGTTACAAAATAAACCTCCTGAATACAAACGCAAGAATTAATATCGTGACTACATGTTTAAGTGAAAGGGTATAACTATAACATTAGATGGAGGGGCAAAGAAAACCCACTCATCATTCCACCCTCTATGGGTTTCCCGATCCATTGTTGTGTCATTAATCATAAGGGTTAAGTGGATAAACGGTTAACTGAAAGACAGCTCCTTGTAGGCAGTTGGTTACAGGGGAGGGCCTCTTCTATAGGTCTTCTGTAGGTGGGACATTAGGGTGCCATTTTCCGTCTTGGCTGCAGCATTGGTTGGCGATGGGGAGGCGCGTGCCAATTGAGGTGGGATCGCCTGCGATGACGACAATCAAGAGTGTGCCGGGTTGCCGTTGGTGGTAGTGGTGGTGGTGAGAATTGTAATTGGGGATTGGAGGATAAGAAGATTATAGGTTGTAATCTTTGTTGTCTTGCTTTTGAACATATTATTATTTATCACGAAATTATGATCTTGGGATTGTCATTCACCTAAACCATTTTTTTTCTCTTTTTCATTTTTTGCGCCGAATTGGCAGGTGCGACCGGGTGCGATTTTATTCTTTGTCTTTGACCGATCGACCGATACAACGATTCGCGATTCAAGGTTTTGGTGATGCACAATAGGCAAATCTTTTCCAATGACAAACCGATATCTCATATAATCTTACGATACGCCAAGTATACTGAAATTTCTCATCTTTTTGTCTCGGCACGATGCCGTCTTCACTTGCGCCAAACGCGCCCGGCGTTTCCCAATACAACCGATCGCGTAGAACAGTAAGTTCGTAGTGCATGTCCGCCAACTGCGCACCCCAGCACACGATCCCACCATGCGATGCAGTTACAAACACAACTGCATGCCGACACAATAGCATACTAACAAAATCACAGCTAGTGCGAAACGGAACATTCATTGAGCCGAGGACAGGACAGAGGTCGCGGAGAACCTTTACGCTAAACGGAGATGGCGCCCGGAACAGCGACTCGGACGAAAGCCCGGAGAGATTCCAGTCATTTGAGACGGCGGACTCGGTGAGGCAAAGACTACAGGCGGTCATCTACAATGCGCAGCAGTCCCTCCAGATTGTACTTGGCTGGGCCAAGTCGAGTGAGGGACGGTCAGTCTTGTGTTGCTCGCTGGCGTATGTCATTGGCAGTCTAGCGACGTATTGGGGTCCGCTGTCAGATACTCTGGGGAAGAGAGATGGAAAACATGTGGTGTGTACAATTACGGTTTATTTCCACCCAGCGCGGACGGTGGGGTCGATGATTGAGGCATTTTTGATTGCATCGTGTGCGGTGGTGTACTCGGCGCTGGTCGGGACGTTGGCCATATGTGTGTCGGTGGTATTGGCGGGGCACATGGGGTTGGTTTGGCTGTCGCACTTTATCAATGTGACGGTGTTTATCGGGGCGGCGTTGGGGTTTGTCGGGTGGGTGAAGCAGAGGATGGGGCAACCGCTGGTAAATGTTGCGTCGACGTTGGCGTCGATTACGATCATCTCAATTGTGACGAAGGAGGATGCGATCCAGGGAGGGGACTTTGACTTTGTCAAGATCGACCAGGTGTTGAAAATCTTGGTCATGGGCATTTGCATCTCAGCGGGTGTCAGTTTCTTGGTTTGGAGGCAGTATGCTCGCCACGAATTGAGACAGGCTATGTGTACGACGTCCATATTCCTTGGCGATATGATTGCTGCTGTCACTAAGGGATTCATCAATGGTTCTGAGGAAGAACTCCGTGCTGAGGGCTACGGTGATCTCATCTCCCGGTACAACACTCTCAACACTAAGATGTTGAAGGCGACTCGGGAATCCAAGTTTGAACATTACATTCTCGGCCAGGAGAAACAGTACCAGCTCGAGAAGAATGTCGTTAAGTCCATGGAGCGTCTGGCTCAGTCTATCGGTGGTCTTCGCAGTGCCTCGAACACCCAGTACTCCATTCTCACTGAACCTATTATCATATCCAGTCCCGTACAAGTGCGCCGGGGCTTTGTGTCCCCCACCTCTAGCTTCTCATCTTCATCCGTTCCCCAACTCAGTGCCATTGAAGAACGCCCCGAGGTCTCTGCCCCTTCCCGCCGGGCCTCTGAGGAACTAAACCGTGATCCTCTCGCCCAACAACCCGGCTTCCGGACCCCGACCGAAATCTTCGAAATGTTCATCAGCATGCTGGGACCTTCTATGAAGTCTCTTGCCTTTACCCTTTCTGAAATCCTCAAAGAGCCCCCGTTTGGCGGAGCCCCCAACTACGATATAAACCTCCAGGAAAGTTTTAAGACCAGCCTCCGTGATGCCCTCGCCCTCTATAATAATGCTCGCGGCGAGGCCTTGCGCGAACTCTATCTCTCCATCCAAATGGCCGGGAAGCGCTCCGAGAAGATCCAGGCTGATATCGAGGAAGTTGCGGCTGCCTGTGGCCATTTCAGTTTTAGTCTGCAGGCTGTCGCGGATGAAATAGGTGCGTATCTCGACACTGTTGACGATATAAAGTTTCACAGTCAGCAGGGATTCCGCAGTTGGAACTGGCTCAAGTTCTGGAAGCATATCCCGTGGTTTGGAAGAAATAAGAAGGGACATGGAATCCGCTTGATGAATGATACAGAGGCTTCGGCGTTCTTGAATGATCCGACGTCACCAACAAGGGAGGTCAATCCGATTAGGCGGTCAGCATTGCCAAGGGGTATCCCGGAGAGTATGCAGAGGAATCGGGATCTGTATAGCTGGGATGCAGCGCCGGATGCCAGTCGGTATATGAGGCAGTTGTCAGCCTGGGTTTTGGCTGCCCTGCGTAAACTGGGTCGTGAAGATAGTAAGTGATGGTCAGCTCATGAATCATGAACCACATAACTAACCCACCACAGTCCGCTTTGGCATTAAAATCAGCATCGGCGCTTCGCTTTGGGGTATGCTTGCCTTCCTCCCCGCTACTCGTCCTACTTACAACCACTGGAGAGGCGAATGGGGTCTCCTCAGTTACATGATTGTCGTCGCCATGACTGTCGGTGCCAGCAACGCTACCAGCTTCTCCCGTTTCCGCGGCACTGGTATTGGTGCTACTCTCGCCGTCATCGGCTGGGTTATTAGTCGGGGACATGCGATCATTCTGATGTTTTTGGGTTGGCTGGTCTCTGTATATAACTTTTATCTTCTCCTCGTTGTCAAGAATGGACCGCTGGGCCGTATCACACTGCTGGCCTGGAACGTCATTGTCCTGTATTCGTACAGTCTGTCCCGTGACGACGATGATAACGATGATGATGACATGGACGACGGGCGGAATCCCCTGATTTTTGAGATCGCATACCACAGAGCCGTCTCTGTCGCTCTGGGTATCCTTTGGGGCATGATCTGGTGCCGGCTCATCTGGCCCGCTTCCGGCCGCCGCAAGTTCAAGGAAGGTCTCGCCGTCCTCTACCTGCAACTTGGCCTCATCTGGAAACGTGGCCCCCTCGGCTACATGATGAACCAAGACAAGCCTGTCTCCTACCTGAAAACCGGCGAACAGGACGCCCTCCAACGCTACGTCTTCAAGCTGGAAACCCTCCGGATGGCCGCGCTCAACGAGTTTGAACTCCGGGGGCCCTTCCCTAGCAAAGTCTACGGCCGCATCCTGCGCGCAACCGACCGGATTCTCGATGCCTTCTACGCCATGTCGCAAATCACCCAGAAACGAAACCTGCTCTCGCCCGGCGAAAAAGCCATCCTCTCGCACACTGTCCGCGAACGCGCTATAATGTGCGACCGCATCTGCCACGTCTTCCACGTCATTGCCTCGTCGATTATGCTCGAGTATCCCATTGCCGACGCCACGCCGGACATTGAGGGACTCAAGGATCGCCTGCTTAGCAAGATTCACGAGTTTCGTAAGAGTCAGATTGCAAAGGGGAATCGCGGGGTGAGCAATGAGTTTGTGGCGGAGGAGAAGGATTATGCGTTGGTTTATGCTTATATATTGATTATGAGTCAGGTGGCGGTGGAGTTAAAGGCGGTTCGGAAGGAGGTGGATGATTTGTTTGGGGTGTTGAGTCAGGATGCGTTGTTGTTGAATTAGTGGGATTGATTTTTGTTTATCTTGTACTTTTTGTCGTGCTCAATATAGAGTTTATTTTGGCTTTGTTTCTTCTATTCGAGTTCCTGAGTGTCTTGCCGAGTCATGTCATGTTTCCGAAGGTCAATATTGTGATATTGGATCCTAGTCTCTTGTAAGCTCCTTCCCGATGTGGTTATACGAGCGGTGCATATCAAGACTCAATATTGGAGCCTTTGATGATGAAAATATGTCCAATAAATCAAGTTGATATACTGGAAGTTGTTATCGGTGTATAGAATTTACATTCAAAATTTTGTCAGTCTATTCTTTTCTATCGACAATTTGTTGTGATCTCAAATACTTATATATTCGCCGGCAGGATAACCCTCACCATATAACCCTAGTCTCAACGACATATCGTCAGTCTCCATAATTGCCCACCCGCGCACATTACAAGTTCCATCACCATCCATCCATCATCTTGGCGCTCTTATCTTGCGCCCTCTGTTTTATTTCCCCTTCCATTTTTACAACTCTCTCTTCCTTCTTTTTCCTTGTTTCTTGTCCTTTCCACCAATAAATCGCCATCCATAGCCTATTTCCTTCGTCTAATTGTCCTAAACTGAGCTGAGCTCTTTGCGCAATGGACACGCAAACCACCCTCGCGCCCGCAGCGGCCACCGCCGCCGTATCCCCAGATGCCCTTCCGGACGTCTGGATCCCAGAGGTGGAAACCGTGTTCTACTTCTTATTGGGCAGTGGCCTCATCGCGGCTATCATCGGACTGATTGTCTTCCGACTGATTGCGCCGACGATGTATGTGGAGAGCGACGATGTTGCTAAGGAACATGTGCAGGTGGTCGTCATGGGGGATATTGGGCGGAGTCCGCGGATGCAGTATCATGCGATTTCGTTTGCAAATCATGGATATCACGTTGATTTGATTGGATACAAGGGTGTGTTTCTCCATAGTCTCCTCCGCCGTATACAAACTTCCCTTCCCTTGGTCACAAACCGCTAACACTTGGCGACAGAAACCGCCCGGCACCCATCCCTCATCAACAAACCCAATGTCTCTCTCCACCCCCTCATGAAAACTCCCGAATGGCTCGCCTGGCAAACTGGCCTCTTCGTCCTCCCCCTCCGCGTCCTCTACGGCTCCTATTCCCTCTTCCACACCATGTCCTACCGGGCCCCGCCCCCCAAATGGATCCTCCTCCAAAATCCTCCCTCCATCCCTACCTTCCACATCGTCCTCCTTGTCGCCTGGCTCCGCGGCTCCAAAGTCATCGTAGATTGGCACAACTATGGCCACACCATTATGGCCCTCAACCGCAGCAAATACAACCCCGGCCCCCACGTCTACCGCCTCTACGAGACCATCCTTGGCCGCTACACCGGCGACCTCAATCTCACCGTCACCTACGCCATGGCAAGGCAACTCGCCCGGGAACCCTATTCCATCATTTCCCCCATCCTTACCCTTCACGACTGTCCCGCTGCCACCTTCAAACCCGTCTTTGCCCCCGCCGACCGCCTCCGCCTCCTCTCTAGCATCCCCGACACGGCCGCGTACGCTGCCGCGATTGCTGCGGGCACCCTCAAGTTCGTCGTCTCCTCAACCTCGTGGACCCCCGATGAAGATTTTGGCATTTTCCTCGATGCGCTCGTCTCCTTTGCTAAAGAAAAGCCATCGTCTGCCGACCTGCTTGTCATCGTCACCGGCAAGGGTTTGCAAAAAGTCGAGTTTGAAAGGATTATCAAGAAACTGGAGGTCGGGGGTCATCTTCCCAACGTCAAGATTCGCACGGCGTGGCTGTCGACGCAGGATTATGCAACGTTACTGTCGTGTGCGGATCTGGGCGTTTGCTTGCACAAGTCGTCGAGTGGGGTGGATTTGCCCATGAAGGTTGTCGACATGTTTGGCGCGGGGATTCCCGTGGCGGTGTACTCGGACTATGAGAGTTTCCCGGAGTTAGTTATCGAGGGGAAGAACGGGTGTGGGTTCACCGATGCGGCGGGTCTCGCGGAGATTCTCAGGAGGTTGTTAGCAAAGGAGGGACAGAAGGAGTTAGAAGGGTTGAAGAAGGGGGCTGTCGAGAGTGGGAAGAAGGGCTGGGATGAGCAATGGGACGGAATCCTCGGAAGAGCACTGGGTATTGTGAAAGATGAAGGCGTCAAGCGGTGAGCATCATCACCAGATACCGTAGCACATTTGTATATATATATAAAGGTCACATATTTGAATATTTACTACCTCTCTTCAGTCATAACTGTAATACAAATCAGCATTAAGCCTTGTGAATGAATAAAAGGAACAAAAGCACGTGACCATAAGAGACATGAGATTAGGTACAAAAAAGGACCAAAATTGCTATGATGACAAAATAAACCGGAAAAACTCTAGCAAAGTGTCATGTCTGCCATGACAAAAATCAAAAAAGAAAATGCACAAGCCAGCCTAGTCACCCGGCCTGAACACCCGGCAGTCACATGGTGGTGGTTGGGGTGTCCTGTAACCTGACTCATGGTCACACCACCCACATACCCTTCCTCTACCCAACAGTAACAGCAACACAAACATCGGCATCCCACCAAACCAAAGAAAACCAAATAAACCTCCATTATCATCATAATCATTATGAGTAGGTCATCCCACCCTCTACAGCTCGCCTAGACTTTTCCGCACGCACTCCCTGCATTTGTTGCGGAAGTTCTTGTGCTTTCCTTCTCTCTCTTCTCTGAAGTCCTTGGCTGCTTCCGGGTTCGCGGGGGACTCATCGTTGGGGCTATGGAAGAGGGAGATGACGGAGAGAAGGATGGTCTCGGGCGTCTGCACCGGAGACCACCGTTCCGAGGCGGCCTCGTAGCCGAACATGTCTTCGCCCGGGGGGTGCAGGATGGAGATGCAGAGGCGGCCGTCGGTGTAGATGTTGGGGTGGTAGGGGATAGTGCCGACGAAGGTAAGGGAAGGCGGCAGGTGGGGGTAAGTGGGAGGGAACTTCATGATAGCGCTAAAGTTGGCATCTGCAGGAGGAAAAAAGAAGGGTTAGTAGAATGATCAAGAACATAGACATCAATCGGCAATAGGGATCAAGCGATGGTGTAATAATGTAATTGGAGTCGAAGAGTATATGTAAAGAGAGGGCGGGCGTGTATTGAAAAGGTGGAGACTTACTGCGGTAGTACTTGCAGTCGTCGTCAATCATCAGCATAACCTCCCAGGTAAAAACATCATTGTCATTGACAAGACCAACAGAAATGCCGGGGATGGTCTGCTTCTGCATCTCCCGGAACTGCTTCTGCAGCATGTGACTGGCCGCCGCGATTTCTCTCTCGGACATCTTAATGGATTAATGGCGTAGTTGTCAGGCTGTTTTGACTGTCAGTCGGTCGTCGGGGGGTCGTGGTGGTAGAGGGGAGCGTGGAAAAATGATGAAGGTCGGTTTCAAGCGATGAAACAATAGCAGTCGGTCGCAACGAAGATTGGAATATCGGCTGTAACGGAGCGAAATCAACTGAATAATAGTAAAACAGGATGAAGATTATATTGGAAGATGTCAGCAAAGGGGGAAAAAAATATCCACGCCGCACATAATCGCAAAGAATTATCAATGTAGCAACAATAAGAAATCCAAAAAAGACGGAATATCAAAAAGTCCAAGTTATCGTTTACTTCCCTCAAATACAAATATACTTTCCTCCTCTCTCCTCCTCAAGCCAAACCAGAGAAAAAAGGTGGGGTTTGCTTTAGGCACAGAACATCTTTCTCATGCAAGTCGGATTACAATTGCCAAGGGTTTGATGTTGTTTTGTTTTTGCCCACCAAAGAAAGAAAGCTTCTTTCCTTGTTAAAAATAGTTGCTAGATTATCCTATCAGGTAATTCCCTACAGGGCTACTGGGGTGCTATTTCGATGGATTAGTCAGTCTTTGTCAGTATCGGCAGTTTTTTGTCTTGGGGAAAAGGGATAATAGGTGGCAATGGAAAGTTCCATGAGGCGGTCGTGAAAGAAATGGCGTTCGGGAGGTCCGATGGGTTGTTTTGGAGCTTCTCCCTTTGTGGCGATGGACAGGATAAAATTCATGCTTTTGATCTTATGAAAAGTGGCCGGTTTTCGTCATGTAAACGAAATGGGTATATTTTCTTCCACAAATGCCATGTCTATATGCAAATTCGTAACTCGGAATCTTATACCTTGATGGCTGACAAACAGCCTGTAACCCCTACCCTCACGCTTGACATTTCACCTCTTTGATGACCCAAACCCAGAAATCCCCATTGCTGCCATCATGTCCTCCTCCTCGTGCTCGCCCTCTATTCTCACATCCTCCCCATAATTCACCTTCCTCGCCTCCTTCTCCGCATTTTCTCTCACCATCTTCCTCTTCTCTGCCTCCTCATGCCTCCTCCTCCGCCGCTCCGCTGCCGCCTTATTCTTTTCCTCCTCCCTTATCTTCAACCGACTCCCCAAACTCAACGCCTGTTCCTTTTTTAACTCCTCCTTCTTCTCCACCCAATACCGTATCCTCTCCCTCACCTCCTCCACCGTCGCCCTCTTAACCTCTGCCGTCTGTCCCGTCGCCATCAAATGCTGCATCGTATTCATATGATCCACCAAACTCTTATTATCCTTGAAAGTCAAATCGCAAGCCTCACAATAGAACCCCGCGCCCTTCCCCCTCTTCCCCACGCTGGCACCTGCGGGTACCAATGTCGTCTTGCCAACCATAGCGGAGACATCGAGGGCGGTTCGCCGGGCTGAGGTGAGGACCTCATTGCCGGTGGCGGGCCTGTGGTATTTTTTGCCGACGAGCTTGGCTTCGTAGCGAGCTTTGGCTTCTTCTTTTTCGGCGGCTTCACGCGCTTTGGCTTTGGCGGCGTATTCGTCGAGGTCCCAGTTTTTGCGGAAGTCAGTGTCAGAGGCGGCGGTGCCGTAGGCACTGCCGTTCTTGGGTTTATTAGACATTATGTAGTAGATATCGTAGGTTGCTGTTGTTATCGTTCTGGTCGTAACCTTTATGCAACGGTGAAAAAGAGATAGATAATGAATAGATAGGAGGATGACGGGCAACTTAGATGATGCGATTATGGCGTTGACCTATCTGTTGAGCGCATCGTACATCTTAATCAAAGCTGAATTCCTCTCGTGAATTATTGCCATCTGCTGACACCTGTTCTCGTAAATTTGCTAAATTAAGCTCACCGCCGGTGAACCCAGTTCGCCGACCGACGGGGGGCAGCGATAAGATAACCCTGCCCCGCGAAACAAAATCATTTAAACAACCTACACCCACGTCATAGCTCACACTGCATATACTAACATACCAACCAACGAAGCCGCCAAAATCATCACAAAATGCTGTACCTCGTTGGCCTGGGTCTCTCAGATGAGACAGATATCACTGTTAAGGGTTTGGAGGTTATCAAAAAGTGCAAGAGGGTTTACCTCGAAGCTTACACCAGTGTTCTGCTTGTCCCCAAGGAAACTCTTGTAAGTGGGATTTAGCCATGCATCATAGTACATTCTGTGAACAAGAGCCACTTCTGACAAACAACGGTAACAGGAAAAGTACTACGGCCGCGAGGTAATCCTGGCCGACCGCGAAATGGTCGAGACCAACAGTGACGAGATCTTGAGAGATGCCGACAAAGAAGATGTTGCTTTCCTCGTCGTTGGTGACCCGTTTGGGTAAGCCCCTCCCTATCCCATATTTTCCACATTATACCTCATTCTCTCCACCACTAACACCATCCCAGTGCCACAACTCACACTGACCTTGTCCTCCGCGCCCGCGAACTCACCGTTCTTGTCTCCACCGTCCCCAACGCCTCCATCATGTCCGGCATCGGCGCCTGCGGTCTCCAACTCTACAACTTTGGCCAGACCGTCTCCATGGTTTTCTTCCTCGACAACTGGAGACCCTCGTCCTTCTACGACCGGATAAAGGAGAACCGGGTGATCGGCCTGCACACGCTGGTGCTGGTGGACATCAAGGTGAAGGAGCAGTCTTGGGAGAACTTGGCGCGCGGCCGTAAGATTTATGAGCCGCCAAGGTACATGACCGTCGGCCAGTGCGCCGCACAGATGATTGAGGTTGAGGAGACGAGAAAGGAGGGTGTGTATTCCAAGGATAGTTTGGCCATTGGGGCCGCAAGAGTTGGCGGTAAGACGGAGAAGTTTGTGTGTGGGACTCTGGAGGAGTTGACTACTACGGATAACATTTTGGGGCCACCTCTGCACAGTTTGGTGCTCTTGGGGCGCAGATCTCACGAGTTGGAGCGGGATTTTATTCGTGAGTTTGCGCTTAACAAGGAGACGTTTGACAAGCAGTGGGCTGCTGAGTATGGCAAAGCGCAGTAGGTAGCGAGGGTTTGTACGATATTCAAAATTGACGGATCGAGATGTATACGATAGACTAGGAACAACGATACCCAAGATTCAATACAGTTATAGTTACTGTATATTCTTTCTGAATATTTGGTTGAAATATTTTCATACGCCAAATAGGTGCTGGTGCCACCTCGATTTTCCATCATCGGCCCCCATCACCCCGAGTATCCACTCATCCCATGTTGCCAACGCATAGAACACTACCATGTAAACGCCTAGACATATACTTGTATATACTGGCTGCTGGAATATCTGCAGCTGTATTCACGGGAATGCCACTAACCAACCAAGGCTCTTAGCATCCGAAGAAGGCTGTTAGACACAACATATGACAGGAAATGGAGGGGCATAGCCGAGAAACCATCTCAACGTGAGCAAGGAAATTTAGAGTGAGGACTAGCAGTTGAAGGGGACTGGTGTATCGGGATATTATATACAGTAAATTTGGATCGTTTCGTAACGTTACAGTTTTATCTGATCCACTTCGACGTCCTAAAGCTATCCCCGGATTGTGTCTGTAAGGCGATCCTTCCCTCTTGTTTAAACACAAGAGTAACGAGGGTCTAGCTTACTCTTTTGTATATAAAATCAAAATAATTAAATAGATATTTATCTACAGAAACCTTTACACGCACGGCACGCTACCGTCATCAAGCATGAGGTGAGGCAGGCGCCGTGTACCTACAGATTGTACGATGCGAGAGAAATGGAAAGAACAGACGGGTGCAGATGATTTCATTTGTTAATCAGAACCAGTGTACTTTGGCTTTGGGGGGGGGGGGGGGGGGCATGATGAGAGGAAGCATGTCGAACGGCAAAGTACGGGCGGGCTAGGGTAGATGCCACCACCACAACGGCAAAATTGACGTCTTGAGTTTGTTGGTTCGCTAATACCTTTGAAAGTGGAGATGGAGATGTGGATCTTTATAGACGGAGACGGGCATTGATAGCAATGAGCTGATACTTGTAATGCTGTCTGCTTGTATAAATTTTCAGGCGGGTTGCGCAAAGTACGTAGCTTCATCCCCGCCAGACTGTTGCACCATGTGTCGACAAGTTGGTGCGTGGCTTTTTAAGGCAGTATTTTTTGGTTGTACGATAGCGCTCGATCTCATGGTTTTGTGATTAGAATTCCCCTGTTGTGGTACTTTAGCATGATCGGGTCCATCTCCTAAGGGAGGGCATTAGTATATATAAAGAGAGAAGGCTGTTCACTTCAACCGGGAGATTATGTCGACTGGGCTGAATGATTGACTGTTTACTTTGTTTTTGTCTTACGTCTTGGGATCCAGGGTAATTATCCACTAAGCACGCGTCCCTTCCGTCCTTGGATTGTGATTATACGCACATTGGCGGATATTGAGGTGATTGGTCAGAAGTTCAAAGTTCAGATCAAACGCATCTTTTGAGCCGTCCGAGTCACAAATCATTGCTTTCTTTTCTTTTTCTTTTTCTCTTAATTACTCACCTGCTAAGACGAACAAGCAGCTTTTACCATTGAATTATACAGCACTTCGATCAAATCAGTACTTATCCCATAAATCATCTATTATTACAATCAACCATCCCACCTCAGACTCCACACCCTAATATCTATCAGAGCACCTCAACATTGCCCTTCCCCGACCTTTGCGCTCTAACCCGTACACCAATTCTTCCCGGTCAAAATTCCATACCGGAACCAGTTGGGTCAAGATGGTATGCATTGTCCTTACACACTGTCCTAGTCTTGTCTCACCTGGCTAGGCCACGGTTCAAATTCCTGTGATGAAGGCATAACTAACCTACAATGATAACACCCTCTAGGTTCACTTATCTATTTTGCTGCATAATATTCCCACTCACTTCCCGCATATGGATGAGTGGGATGATGAGATATTGCCTGAGATAGCGTATCCAGATATGCACTTTTTGGAGGATGTGCCAACAGAGAGAAGAGAGCTGTCATGGATGCCTAAAGACAAGTATAATTCGGCATTGAGATATAAGAATGAGATGCTATCACAGGAGGTTGTGAGACTGCGGGCACTACTCTGCCAACATGGGATCCCAGATACCGCCAATGAGATGGCAGTAGGACAAGAGGAGAGACCACTACCCTAACTGCCCACCGAGGTCCTACTGCTCATCATGAAGTATGCGCTCATCAGCCCTTATCCGATCCTGAATCCCTTCTGTAAACTTGATCCTAAATTGCTGATAAAAGAGGAACGGGAACGGGGCAATTAAGTGGTTATTAATATGCTGGTTGCTTCCAGGGCCTTTCATTAAGAAGGGAGCAAAGTCTTTTGATCGCGTAACACTTTTTGTTTCACGCGCCCCGAAGCTCTCAAGTCTTTTGGAGAGGTGGACCTCAAGATCCGCATCTCAGTCATCTTGGTCAACTTCCGCGTCACTGCACAGTTCTTCTACACGAGCAGAGGCCCTCACATCTAAGGAAGAGTCCAAACACAACATGTACAAACTATCTGCGCGGTACAACTCAAGTCTAGAAAGATCTTTCCGCCCAGAGATCCAGAACGGACCATCTTATGATGACCAAAGCCGCAACTTCAGAACATACTCGTGGAACCAGCTAGCCTATTTCTTATGGGCGTTGAGAGGACCCTGGGATCCAGATATGTACACTCAGCTGCCGACTACTAGGCTGCTGCCGAACCTGCAATCCTTACGGATCGACTTGGCTAACTTTATCCCTTACATCACCCATTACCCATCCATTGACTTTCACGACCTCACCGCCCACGAATTCAGCCATACCCTCCAGGAACCCCATTTGGCTGGGTTCCCCTCCGAGGTCCCCTATCCCGGATCCAAAACCTGTGTCGAATTATCAGGCATGGTCAAAGACGGAGGCATCCTGATGATAAGCGAGGCTGCCTATCTCTGTGATCATGCCCGCGGGATGGTTGCTCTCGGTAGCTCAAGTATCTCCACTCGGATTGTTCGCTCATACAAGCTGCGCCCTAAACGCGAAACTAAGAAGAATAAGAAACATTTACGGTCTGCCGTGCACAAGCGACTGCAAGAAAGGCTTAATAAGAAAGCCCAGATGCACGCTGAGTATGCAGCGGATGAGGAGAACCTGAATATGCTACTGGCGTGTGGAAGGCCGGTCTACTGTCACAAACCGAGGGAGATTTCCCTCATTGATAAGATCTGGGACAGTCCAGATTGCGAAACTCTACTGGAGATCGCCATCTTGCTGAACAAGAAGATGCTGCAGTATAACAACCCGGTAGAGCCGCCTGTGGACGGCGATGAGTTTCCGCCAGACAAGTATTGTTAGTGTTTAGTGCCGATGGGCCGGGACACGCTGGAGCGGGAATGGCGGCGGTTCAATTTGAAGACAGGCTACATGATGTTGGAATGGGACAAGAACGATGAGCTACTAATGGAGAGGATGGAGTTGACGGAGGGGATGGATGATTGGGTCAAGGAAATTATGGGGCCGCACAAGGCGGGGATTATTGATCCGTTTTGTTTCACGGTGCCGTGATGGGACGCCCGGCTGAGATGGGATAGGCGGACGGACGGAAGGATCGGGGGCTAACAACCAATAATTATATGGAATTAGATTTGGTATGGTCTTATTTGAATTCCTTTTGAGGGATTCATTGTAATATATACCTTTTTTTATTATATGAATAGACTGTCGATCACCTACAACATAGCCTTTCCCGCTTCCCCGGCCGCCTTCTTCCCGTCCACCAGTATACACCACCCCCCATGTCCGCATCCTCCTGTCCCTCCAACGACAACATCGAAAACTCCTGAATTCAAATACTCGACAACCTCATCATCCCAACTCCCAGGCTGCAGCCAAATGGCCTTAATCCCGACTTCCTTTGCCTCCTTTAACGCCGCCAACGTCACCCTTGCCGGCGTGATTATCGACAAGCCTGTCATCGATGGATCGGGGAGGGCCAAAACTGAGGGGATAGTCGGGTGTTGTTTGTCGAGGGTAGTGATGGAGGGGGTGGTGGGGTTGATGGGTATTACGGGAAGGGAATGGTGGAGGTACCAGGTGAAGACTGAGGGGGAGGAAAAGCTGTTAGTTGAAAGGTAATACAATGGGGAATGATGGACAGACCTTGGTGGCCAAATTTGGCGGGATTGGAAGAGGCGCCAAGGACGGCGAAGGAGGCGGAGTTGAAGAAGGTGCGGGCTGTTGTTTGGGTGGCGGAGAGGGTCATTTTTGATGGATGTGAGTCTTGTGATATTGTATCCAAGTTATACCTGTGGGTATCTATGACATCATGAACCTGATTTCCAATCTTGGGGATCCATGTTATGATTAGGGTCTAGGGTCTGTATTCAAAGTGGGGCTGACCTCTGATGTAAAATTACAACTAATAATGAATAACATTGGGTATCTACTTGATGAATTTCCCCCCGCATGCACCACAGAGCTTTGCAACAGGGGGGATCCCGATGTCTTCACCACAGTAATGTCTTAGCTGTTTGGCTAGTTCGTCGGGCTTCATGCAGCGGCGACGGCAGAGGCCACAGACGCGAGAGATGCCGGGGGTCAAGATGGGGAGGCCGCTTGATGTGCAGCCAGCTGTGACTAGTTAGTTTGTAATGTTCCAGCAGAATAACGTACAAAATAAATAAAGAAAACAAGAAAAACTTACCAAAACTGTGGCCCCTGTTACATTCGTAGAAGCCCTCCAAAGTCCACCGTAAGCCACTCGAACAAAAGACACAATCATGCGAATCGACAACCTTGGCAAGAAGCCCACGGGCCCCCTCGTCACTCTGTCGTGGCTTCGGAACCCTCAGCGGCCCCGAAAATCCACAAACCGGCGGGCCCCCGCCGTACATCCATTCCCACGCCCGCCCCTCCGCACTCAAGGGTCCAACCCTCCCCATCTCCTCTTCTTCTTCTTCTTCCTCCCCTCCCTCGTCATCATCATCCCGCCGGCTCATCCATCCAAAGGCAACCTTGCTGCGCTGCGGGCGATCTGGAAACATAGTTGCATACCGCGAATACAGCACCGCCGAACTCCCGCTACCGGGACTGCCCGCCACAGCCCATATGCGCACGCGATTGGGATTTATCTGCACGGCGGCGTCAATGGTAATATCACCATCGGAGTCAGAGTCATCGGAGGCATCTGAGAAGGACGTGGCGGAGTCGGAATCGGAGAGGATACTGCGGGTGGCGGTGGCGAGGGAGAGGGGGAGTTGCAGGGTGGTGAGGCGGGTGAGGTCGGTGGCCCACTGGGGGGGGGTTGCGAGAGTTGTTTGGAGCCAGGGAGTTGTGACGGTGGCGGAGAGGCGGGTGAGGGTGTATTGGAGGGAGGAGGGAAAGGTCGAGGGGTGGATGAGGAGGCCGGTGATGGGGTTGTGGGAGGGGCCAGAGGAGAGGTCGGTGGGGGGGTAGACGGTGTTACAGTCTTTGGTGTGGTGGCGGACCATCATTTCTTTGTTGTTGTGGCCATCACTGACTAAGACTTCAAAGGGCCTTGCTTGTAACGGGGTTGCGATGATGCCACGGTAGATGTTGCCGGCGGCGGTCTCCCGGTAAGGCCCTTCCTCAAATTCGAAGAAGGCGTCGGTGCCGAGGTGCAGGCATATGCCTTCAACATCGGTGTCTTCGATTTCCACGATAGGGTCTCCATTTGCAGGCCAGGAGCGGATTGTTATGCGGCGGAAGCCAATATAGTTGGGCGCCATGTAGCCGAGGATCGCTGACATTTCGGGGCCAGAGGGGGTCTCTTTGGTGATCCACGGGGTCCACTTTAAATCAAAGGGAGTCGATGATGGAACATAATCCGCGTCATAAACCTAGAAGATTATAGTTAGCACCTTTTAGCCATTACTGTCATCACCCCACCACAACTTACATCCACCATCTCATGCGGCCCCTCAGCATGAAAAGTCCCCACCTCCCCCACCCTCCAATCTCCCAGCCGATCTCCCTTCCTACCCACACCCACTATCACCACCACTCTCTCCTCCGTCCGATAAGCCAGCATCCCCCTCCCCCACATCACCTCCCGCGCCCACGCAACCCCCTTCACACAATCCTGCCACCCAGCCCCCGGCAACGGCCCGCCAATCCCCCACAGAATCTGCCACCGCTCAAACGACCGTTCCCGCCCCTGGTCCTCGGAAGAGGCCGTCTCGGCTTCCCCGTAGATAAGTATGGCGCCGCAGGTGAGGAGGACGGAGAGGATGGGGCGGCCATTGACGCCGAGGGAGGATGGCGACCAGGACATGGTGACGACTTGGTTAAGGGCGCCGCCGAAGCCGGTGACGGTGCCGACGCCATAGCTCTGGGTGTCTCCTTTTTGCCGGCCGCTTTTCGCTTCCTTGGGGCCTTCCACCTCTGCCTCCGCTTCTGTCTCTCTAACGGCATCCCCGACTCTATCATTATCTTCTTCATCTTCCTCATCTTCCTCCTCCACTGCCGCCGCCGCCACCTGACCCTCCTCGACAATCTGCGCATTAATCCTCGGATTCAAGCTCGCCGGAATCGGAATCCGCCTCTTCACCGCAAAGAATTGTTCTCTTGGTGCCGTCTCTCCGTCGGCAGCGGGGACCACTGGGAACTCGGGGAGGAAAATGTGGAGGGACTCATCGGCAGCGACGGCAAGTTCGGCATCGGGAGACCAGGCGAGCGAGTGGGTGGTTAGGGGGCGGGTGCGGAGGGTGATAGTCTTTAAGGTTGGGATCTGGAGAGAGAGTTAATTTGGGAGTTGATAGAGGGAGCGGGGAAGGAGAATTTACGTGGTCGGTCATGCTTGTGAGTCTGACTAAATATTATGTGTGTGGTGTTTAGAGTCGAAGATGAGATTATGTCATGAAATTATATGGAGAATTGTTTGTGGAATGGGTGTATGTACTTTCGATATCCGACACTATGAAATGCTCATCAATGTTTCCGCTTTAGGTGCAAGTACACATAATTTCCCTTAGGGTTATATTTCAGATAACCCTCAAAGACAACATGAGACACAGTCGTGATCAATTCTTCAACCAATACATCAAAAAATATACAATATACAAACTTTGACTTTGAGTATCTAAAAGCATCATGACAAGCAAACCCTAACAATGCCAAACTGGATATCCATATACAAAGACAAGACCACATGACTCTTATGCCTCCAAGAACGAAGAAACACCCCAAATCAACCCACATCCAAGAATTGCTGAAGCCCCAACCACCTTCTTCTGCCACCAGTTCCCCTCATCTAACTCCTTCGCCATCACCTTCTCTGTCTTCCCCCGCTTCTCCATCTTCAGCCTCGCCCCCACCGACCCATTTGCCGCCGCCGCCACTGCAGCCGCCCTCTCCTCCCTCTCCTCCTCCTCTGCCAACCTCCTCAACTCCTCAATCGCCTTCCCCAAATTTATCAGTCCTTCCTCATCCTCCACACTCCGATTCCCCTGAACCTCCACATTCTGCACATTCCCAAAGAAATCTGTAATCAGCCGACTGCGCGCCTCGGGGGCGCCGCCGGGGAACAGGTCGTAGCGGACGCCCGGATTCGAGTGGATCTTGGCGGGGTCGTAGCTGTCGAAAAGCTCGCCAACAGTGCGCTTGGAGGACATGTCTTGAACTTGGGATTCGAGGAACTCAAGGTTGTAGTAGGTGTAGCGGTCAATGACGGCGACGCCGACGTCATGGTCGGCGTGGTGTGAGTAGGAGGACTGGTCAAGTTCTGAGGAGCCGGTGGCGATGATGTTGGGGGAGTAGAGTTTGGAGTACATTGTGTTGGCCTGGCAGGTGTCGATCATGAAGAGGATTTCGTGGTATCTGGACGGGTGGTTAGTGGATGGGTCCTCACTTATTAGTACCAGTGGGGGGGGGGAGGGCGGAACCTCTTCTTCTCCCACATCTGTTCAAAGGCATCCGCTAGATCGAAAGCCCCAATCTCCTCTGCATCCTGAAACTTCAAAAACTCATTCCCTCCATGCCCCGTCATATAAACCAATATATTACTCCGATCATCCGTCAGCAACCTCTTACTCCTCGGCATTTCCGGCCCCACCCTATCCGTCAACAGCCTAATGAAATTCTCCACCGTAACCTCATACCCCCGGTAATCCACCTCAATGTTATCACCATACAAGTCCACTGCACGATCTGCATTACTGTAGACGGTTCCCGGGAAGGCATTGCGTGGGTTACATGCCATGTCGTCCGGAAGCATAAGAATGATTTGTGAATCGGGGATGCCCAGGCGCTTGACGGTGCGGTAGATGGAGAGTACGTTGGACATGTGGCGGTAGTTGAACCAGAAGCGCGAGGTGCCGACGAGGACGGCCCAGTTGGAGGTGTGTTCGGCGGCGTAAGTAGGAGACGGGGCCAGGGTCGCGAGGGCTAGGAGGGCCGAGGAGAGAGATAGTTTCATGGCGGCACGTGGAAGTATGGATGTTTGTCGGTGGTCAGGTGGTCGCGGATCAAAAGTCACTCAGAAGACGTAATGGTATCGTATATGATTAACTATGATGCGGAGTAGTGAGGTTGTCATTTAAGACGACAATGTTCATTGATGTCGCAAGTCACTGGCTGGCCTATGAAGTTGCGGAGGTCTCGTAACCCTAGCGCAAGGGATGGATAAAGTTTGTGACGCGGCTCATCTTACTAATCTACTTATAGACCCTTGCTTGCTCATTACTAGGGTTTTACACGCAAAGCTTACAAAACTTGTCTCTGATTACTTAAGCATAATCAGATCGTCAGACCACTAACCCACAGAATCGTACAACGGGTTATGAGGTTGCCTTAGGAACATATCATGTAAGTTTCCCTATTGAGGCATATGAATACGCAGTGGCAATTAAGTTCTGTGATTATATCAGAGACTCAACAGACTCGATGTCGGCCTGAACCCATCACGGGCTCTTCTTCATATGACCGGCCCCACTGTCTCAACTCACAACCACTTCCTCCGCCTGTCACCATGTTTCACAATCTCTCCATATCTCTCCAAAAACCAGTTTTTGTCTACCTACCCGTATCGAATATGCCTGTCAAACCCGCACCCAGGTTCACTACAACCACGGGACAAAGCCACATCCCAAGATCATTTTTTACCCTCTCCATGGCCTCCTGATCTTCCCCAACATTTGCCGGTCGAAGTTCAAGTTATCCCCCTAGATCACTTCCCCGCATCTCCTTTTTTTTTTCTTTTTTTTTTTTTTTTTTTTTTTTTTATTTTC
>JABFIG010000216.1:0-36258 GCA_017139545.1 Ambrosiella cleistominuta | reverse complement strand
TTTTTTTTTGTTTTTTTTTTTTTTTTTTTTTTTTTTAGAAACGTGAAGACCATTTAATGCAGTGCATCAATTTTTGTAATGATTTGGGTGGGTTGACTCAAGATTCTGATACGACAGATGAGGCACCCTGGTCATTACGATCGGGTATGATTTAGAGCAGGTACAAAACTTTTTAGGAATTCGCTTTAATTGCCCAAAAAGGTTAGAGTACGGACGGCCTTTATCCATTTTGCACTAAAAGTTTGCCAACAGACGCTAGTGGAGCAGGTTCCGCCGAAGGGCGACAACGACATGTTGAGTCGGTGGTGCTACCAGAGTAAGGTCATGTCAGGAACAGCGGTATATTGTCTTTTAATGATAGATATATTGATAGATTGGGTGGTACAGACCGACAGGAGCAAACAGCTTGAGCATTGTTTCAACATACATCTAGTGTGGGAAGGAGGGTTAAAGAAAGTAAGCACAGTGGAGCTGCATGGAGTTTGTAGTTTGTGTCCATGTGTGAGTTCGATGTCGACTTGGGAGAGATTCATGAAACAGTTGACTATATCAACTTGATTGGTGATGACAATGAAAGAGTTGGAGAGCACATATCTACCATATATAAACTAGCACAAGCTGCTGTGCATGGGCCAAACTTGGCACAGGGAGAGCGTGCCTTCCCAAATCCTGCTTGCGATGGGGTCAACTAGACAACATGGTAGTTGCCTTCTAGAAACCTGGGGGTTGAGCGATGTAGAAAAAAAAAGTTGGGAATCAAAGATTTCGAGAACAAAGCTCAACTTCCCCCTTGGGTGACTTTATTTAACCAATCAACGTCATCAAGTTTTACGGTTCTTGCCATTGACGCGCATTAACGGATAATCGAGACTCGATATCTTTTCTGATTGTCTTTTCCCTTGGCCGTCGGTTTTCAGTTTCTTGCATCGTCATATCACTATCTGATCTGCATTGTCAACGCTCACTCGCAGAACGCACCAGTCCCTACTTGGCGTTTTTTTCTTGACTTCGTGTTGTGCATCCATTCTAACAATTTTGCCCGTCGATTGCGCATCTTATCCGGCGCTCATCTAGATACACTCGTTGTCTTCTCGAACGGTTGCCTCCCACCCCGAAGATCATCTAGTCTTGTCATCCATGATTCCATAATTTCTCAAATATCTAGCTGCAAGAAGATATATACTTCTAAGATCATATATCCGTAAGTCGAATCCATCAATTATATGATTTTTCCTTCGGCCACTACTTCCCGTTCTCGCCATCTACACTCCTTCCCACACCTTCATCCTCAACCATCGATCCATCCCCACTCGGCCCATGTCCTCATAAATCCATACCACAGGTCGATTGATTGCCAATTCGACTACATCACAGTATACTCTACCTGTGTCGCATACCGTATTTACCATCAGATGTGCTCTGTGCATAACATATTGCGCTGATCTGGTTGACTCTCGTGCGCACGCCTCTCCCACCTTCAGACACCCCCAGGATCGCAATACTCACAATTCTTGTATTTGTTCTTCTCTTCGCGCACGCCTTGATCCCATGAGCCCTGGATAGCCTCGAGCACTTCTAATCCACCATCTCGTTCGACTGCCATCCCGTCCTATCCCACATCCCAATCCAGCATATCCTAGTGCTCTGTCCTTCCGGTAACATCAGAAATTTAGCCAAGCTTCTAACTTTTTCCAAGGTTTCCAGCTAGCATCTCGTTTCATTGAAGGGCTCTCGTCTCACTCGACTACCCTCGGCTTTCCTTGCTTCCTCTCTTATACCCCAGCCTCTTGGTGCTTTGTGTCTGTTCTCTACATTGAGTAACTCAGACTCTCCGCTCCTCCCCTCCCGTTTTTCACTCCACCCCAGTACCCCTCCACCCCCCCGGGAATTACAGATTGCCCTGTGCACCCACTCAGCACTTACTATTAGGCTTGTGGTCTTATATCTAACCGTGCCCGCCTCTTTTACTTCGTTCAGTCTCAAGTATCCAAACTTATCCTTATCTTTTTTTTCGTCGCCATCACCACCTCTTTTCAAATCCTTCCACAGCTCACACAATGGCCTCTACTGGCGTGAGCACTGCCAAGCCCATGACCCGTCTCACTGGGACTGGCGTTTCTGCCCCTTCGTCTAACGGCGGTTCTCCATGTGACACTCCCCGCCACTCTGCCTCTTCTACCTCTTTATCTTCCATAGCTTCTGATGCCGTTGATTCCAAGTCCAAAGAGACTGAGGCCAATTACGGCAATCTCTACGATGCCTATGGTAACGAGTTTACGGTCCCTGATTTTACTATCAAGGACATCTATGATGCTATTCCAAAGCACTGCTTCCAGCGTTCCGCTCTCCACGGCTACCTCTACATTTCCCGTGATCTTTTCTGTATTGCCTCCATCTTTTACGTATGGTACAACTACGTGACCCCCGAGAACATTCCCTCCTACCCCATTCGTTGGGGTCTGTGGGCTGTCTATACCATTCTCCAGGGTCTGTTTGGTACCGGCATCTGGGTTATTGCTCATGAGTGCGGGCACCAGGCCTTCTCCGATTCCAAGACTGTCAATGACATGACCGGTTGGTTCCTTCACTCCTGGCTTCTGGTCCCCTACTGGTCTTGGAAGATTTCTCACGGCAAGCACCACAAAGCCACCGCCAACATGGAGCGTGACATGGTCTTCCTGCCCCGCACCCGCGAGGAGCACGCCAGCAAACTTGGCAAGTTCGTGGAGGACCTCCACGGGCTGACTGAGGAGACTCCCATTGCTACTCTGCTAGATCTTCTCGCTCAGCAACTTCTCGGTTGGCCCTACTACCTGTTCGGTAACGTCACTGGTCACAACAATCATGAACGTCAGCGTGAGGGCCGTGGCAAGGGCAAGAAGAACGGTCTGTTCGGTGGTGTCAATCACTTCAACCCAAGCTCTCCTCTGTACGAGAACCGCGATGTTCCCTTGATTCTGCTCAGTGACCTTGGCATCATCCTCGCTATCAGTGCCCTTGTCTATCTGGGAAACACCTACGGCTGGAACAACATGCTCGTCTGGTATTGGATCCCCTATCTGTGGGTTAACCATTGGCTTGGTAAGTCTTGCATAATAGCCAAAACTTGTTCCCATGTGTATGAACGAATAATTACTAACATGTCATGTAGTTGCCATTACCTTCCAGCAGCACACTGACCCCTCGATCCCCCACTACACTGGTGAGGCCTGGAACTTTGTTCGTGGTGCCGCCGCTACTATCGACCGTGACTTTGGTTTCATCGGTGTCCACATCTTCCACCGTATCATTGAGACCCACGTCCTTCACCATTACGTCTCTACAATCCCCTTCTACCAGGCTCAGGAGGCTTCTGAGGCCATCCAGAAGGTTATGGGCAAGCACTACCGCGCCGATACTGAGGGTGGTATCTGGGGCTTCTTCGCCGCCATGTGGAGAACCGCCCGTTGGTGCCAGTGGGTTGAGCCTTGCAAGGACGCTAAGGGTGAAGGTAATAGTATTCTTTTCTACCGCAACCGCAACAACTTGGGCCCTGCTCCTCTTAACAAGGAGGAGTACTTAGCTAAGAAGTCTGAGACTGTCGTTAAGACAAAGGCTTAAGCAGTCATTTGTCGGTTAAGGTGGGCTGTGTTGAATAGGATGGAGTGTGTCTTTTCTTTTTCTGGGTTGATTGGAAATCTCGGGATGGACTTAGGCTAGAGAGCCGAAGTTACGTTGTTGAGAATACCATGAAGCAGAATGTTTAAAAAAAAACAAAAGAACTAAAATTAGGGTGGCTATTTGATTTTATTCAAATCCCATTGAGTAACTTGTGTGTTACTTGTTTTCTTGTCTTTGTTTGAAATGTTCCAGTGTTTTGTTATGTTTGGAATGCTTTCCTTGTATGCTTTCGTTTTTTTTTTTTTTGATTTTATTGATTTATATGCTCTTTATGAACAGCATTGTGGGAATTGTTCGGGGGGGGGGGGGGGTTAAAATTCCCCAATACCATCTAAATTCCATAGTAAAATGGACTTTTATCAAAGTTATCCTACTGTTTCTTGTAATTCGTGACTGATATGGTGTTCAAGGCCAATTTTCACAAGTTGAATGCGATACCGACATGGCAATCTTAATCTTACCATTTGCCATCACGATATTATAATTGCCATCTGTAAGCTGTGCACCATAAATTTTGATATCTGATGCCATGTGCCCATTTAAATTTCACATGTCTGATTAGCTGACAGGCGATCGGCCATCTGATTATCTAGCTGAACTCGCCCACGTCGACAATCACATGCCCTTATATATCCTCAACAGCCAGCCACTATCAAATTGAAGATCATGGTTCATTCCTAATTCCTCATCCCGCTCGCCACTGCTTAGTTGAGAACGAGAATCGGCATATCGTTGGATGCGGGACGTAGAAACATGTAAAATCCAGATTCGCAGCGGGTTTTCTGGGTTAGGTATCTGTAGATTTATGATTTGTGTTTCGTGGGGGATCAAGATGATTGTGATTCAGGTCAAGAACCCTTATGACTGTGTTTTAGAGTTCAAGAACCCTAACCGGTGGTTAGAGGGTGTGGGGATTACTAGAACGTTATCAATACCCCTGGTGCCGATAATAAGTGAATGATAAGAAATGATTGGCTTATCACCCATATCACGGATAAGCAGAGATGTGAATCGATCGTTGGTGATACCAATCACCTGAGCCGCTAGCAGCGGGCGTCTCTTCGGGAAACCGACGGAGAGACGGCCTTGGGGAACGCTGCAGGAGCTCTCGTTGATTTCAGGCGTAGTAGGCTTTCTAAGTTGTCCATGTATATATATATAAATGGTGGCAATGAGGATAGGGCGGGGATGGTGAAGAAGAGGGATAATATGCAGTTTCGCCGATTTTATTTCAAAGGTGGATTACATGATGGTTGATGTTTTGGAGAACGTTATTGTGTTGCTGCAGTCGAGGTATTTGGTGGCGTTGATGACGAGGTTGAGGGATCGGGAGACGAGGCCGAGAGAGTTTGCGGAGTGCTTTGAGAAGATTGCGGGATTGCTGATGGCGGCTGGTAAGATTTACTTCATTTTGTTCTTCTTCAAGAATCTGATATAGAATTTGATGAGCTAACTTATAATTATAGCGCTGGAGTTCGTTCCTGTTGTCGACAAGAAAGTGGTGACGCCGACGGGAACACCGTACGCGGGTATGGCGTATGCAAAGGGAGTTTGCGGCGTGAGCATCTTGAGAGCCGGGGCCAGTTTTGAAGAGAGTCTGCGGAGGGCATTTTGGGGGGAGTTGTCCTTTGGGAAGATTCTGATTCAGCGGAATGAGGAGACAGCGGAGGCGGTACATTTGTATAGCAAGTTGCCGAGTGATGTTTCGGAGAGAAGTAAGTGAAGCAGTTATTAAGAAGGAAAATTTTTTACTGATGGGAGATAGTTGTTTTTATATTGGAGCCAATGTTGGCAACGGGGGGTTCGGCGGTCAAGGCTATCGCCATCCTGATTCAGAACGGAGTTAAAGAGGAGAATCTGGTGTTTGTCAACTGTGTGGCATCGGTGGAGGGGGTCAAGGTTGTTATGGCGAGGTTTCCGAAGCTGCGGATAATAACGGCAGTAGTAGATTCAGAACTGACGACATCCAAGTAAGTTGTGAGCTTGATATGTTATTTATCGAATTACTAGCAGGATGGATGCTAACATTGATAGGCATATCTCTCCGGGTTTAGGAGACTTTGGAGACCGGTTTTATGGAACGGTGTAGTAGAGTACTATTTTGGGTGTGTGTACCATGAATAGCACAATAGGTTTTGAGAGGTTATATTTAGTTTATCATTCATCTTATCAATCAATAGCATGTCAGTTTACTTTAATCAATCTTCTTTTTAGAATACTAATTCTTACTTTGACGTTGAATGTCGTGTGTTGACTTTGGATATATAGGGTTAGGGTTATCACACTACAATATTATCTGATTTGATTACTTTAAAAGATCGAAGGAATCCACGGGGGAGATGATAATGGTGTAACCAGAAGTGCAAAAGTGCAGACGCCTACATGTCGGTGATATAGTGAGAGGTTTTCAGGAGTTTTTATTATTATTATGAGTGTGCTCTTTTTATTTTTGATCTGAAAGTTCTACGATTGTCTGATGTGTCTACTTATACGCCAAGACCCATCTTATCAAACTCCCCGACAAACTCCGGTCCTGTAGTTCCTCCCTGCATTCTGCGTACGATCACCTGCAACAATCTCCAATAATACTTTCTCAACAACTTTGCAAGCCAATCGAAATTTCCAAGATAATCTGGTAACATTCCGTTACCATCCAGTATCCTCATGCCCATTACTAAACCATCATCCACCTTATCATCAATCAACCAAACAACATCCTACCACTTGTCATCTCAACCCTAACTCTAATGGACCAAACATCCCTCCCCCCACCAACCCCTCCTCTCTCCACCTGCCCTGACCCCAATGCCCCCACCAACACCACTGCATCCTCCTACATAAACAGTCCCACCTCCAGCATTACACACCCCCGCAAACGCACCCGTTACGCCAGCACCTCCTCCCACAGCACCATCTGCGGCGGCCCCGCAGGCTTCCTGTCCGGCATGGACTTGGAGGCCCTGTTAATCAAGGGCGTCTCGTACAACTTTGTTAATAATGACTTTGTGTTGAGTAAGTCGCGGGTATGGTATAAGGTGTATGATCCATGTACGCAAGGGTTTCTGACGAGGGTGCCGGAGAGTACGGCGGAGGAGGTGGAGAGGGTGGTTAGGGCGGCGGGGGAGGCGGCGGTTGGTTGGAAGGGGGTGCCGGGGTGGAAGAGGAGGATGTTGATGTTGCAGTTTGTTAATGTGGTGCGGCAGCAAGGGCCGAGAATTGTAAGTTCCATTGACAGTTGGGGATTTTCTTGCGAGTGACAGGCCCTTATCGCGGGGTATGAGCTGAGATACTAATTAGACATTTCAGAGACAAACATTGTGCATCGAAGTCGGCAAAACCCTCGCTGACGCCGATGCCGAATTTACCCGCGCCATCGACTCCGTCGAAACCGCCTGCTCCGTAACCACTGACCTAACCGGCCTCTCCCACACCACTCCCCACACCACCATCCACACCGTCCACGAACCCCTCGGCACTACCCTCTCCATCACCCCCTTCAACTTCCCTCTCCTGATTCCCCTCTGGTCCATCCCCTACTCTCTCCTCGCCGGCAATACGGTGATTCTCAAACCGAGCGAGAAGACACCGACCGTCTCGCAGATCCTTGCCGAGTGTTTTCTTACAGCTGGGTTTCCACGGGGCGTCGTCAACGTGGTGCATGGGGCCCGGTTTGTGGTAGGGTGTTTGCTGAGTCAGCCGAGTATCAAGGCTGTGAGCTTTGTGGGCAGTGACGTTGCGGGTGAGGGCGTCTATGAACACGCAAAGGCCACTCGGAAACGGATACAGGCCGAGTGTTCGGGGAAGAACCATGGAATCGTGCTGCCGGATGCCAACAAGATGAAGACGCTGTATGCGTTGGCGGGTAGTGCTTTTGGGGCTGCGGGACAACGGTGCATGTCGTTGTCGGTGGCCGTGTTTGTGGGGGAGACGGCGAGGTGGATTCCAGAGTTGATTGAGATATCGCAGCGACTGGTTGTCGGTTGTGGGCTGGATCCAACGGTTGAGGTGGGGCCGGTGATTGACCGAGATGCTAAAGGTCATATTGAGGCAGTGATTACGACGGCGGCGGAGGAAGGGGCGACGGTGGCATTGGATGGAAGGGGATTATGTGTGACGGAGTATCCGGAGGGGAATTTTGTGGGGCCGACGATTTTGATAGGAGTAAGGAGTTACATGAGTTGTTATCAGGAAGAGATATTTGGGCCGGTGCTAGTATGTGTGGAGGTGGGCACATTGGAGGAGGCGGTGGACTTGGTGAATGGGAATCGATGTGAGTTTGTTCTAGTACAGTTGATGGTTACAAGATACTAACGACGATGAACAGATGGAAATGGGGTGACGTTATTCACATCAAGCCCAGTAACTGCCCAAATCTTTCAAGAGGCAGTGAATGTGGGGCAAATTGGTATCAATGTTCCGATATTAGGTAAGCATTGGTTAAAGTGCAGGTACGATTGATTATCCCGATGACTAACGTCGCGGCCTATTGTCTTAGCTCCAGCTGGACCTATCCTGCGCACCACAAACAAAGACTCCTTTCTGGGAGACCTGAATGTCCATGGGCGTAGCCACTGGCAGTTCTACACACAAACAAAGACCATCAGCTCAATATGGCATCACTAGACATCACAATATACAGTACATATAGAAATATAGAATGCAATGTACTTGTAAATAAACCTGTGGTATATATAAGAATCAACTAACAAAAAAAGTCAAACTGCTACTTCCTCCTCTTCTCTGCTCTCCAATGATCTATCCTCCTGATGGTGATGATACAGGGCAAGATTACTCTGAAGTTCCAAACAATCGATCGCCAATGTCTCCGACGCCGGGTTGCACGTAGCCTTTGGAGTCGACGGTGTCATCAACGTGACCGACGACAAACTGGACACCTTCGGGCCAGAAGGCAGCCGCAGATTTAAGGCCAGATTTACTGGCGAGAATACAGGCAAAGGTGATTTTCTCAATGCCCCAGTCTCTTGTAAAACATTGTTAGCATCCTTTTTGCCAATACGCCTTCCTTCTTGCCTCGCACTTACTTCAAAATCCCAATTGCCGCCTTCGCCGTTCCCCCTGTCGCCACCAGCGGATCCAACACATACGCATGCTTTATATTCTCCGGCTTCTTCGGCAACTTATTATAATATTCCACCGGTTGCAACGTCTCCTTCTCCCTAAACAACCCCAAATGGTACACCACCGTGTCCGCCTCCCTTGGAAGCTCCCCCGCAAATGCATCCATCATCGCCAACCCTGATCGCAAAATGACAATGATGGCAATCTTCTCGGTGGGCGACGGAGACGTTATAGCTTTGCGGGCAACGATCTGGGACATGGAGGCGACGGTGGAGCGGACGGCGGGGGGGCGGAGGGTGCGGATGCGTAGAGTGGTGAGGAGAGGGGCAAAGTCGGGGGAGTCGACGAGAATTGGGGGAGTCGGCATGGTAATAGTGTGTGTTAGAGTTTAAAGGTGAGTTTTGTGCCTTTTGTTGTTGAGGAAGATGGTAGAAAGTGGGGATGATGTGAGTAAAGCAGTTGTCCAATTCCGCTCGGGATGAAAATTATTGATAGAGATGTATAGAAATGCAAAGCTGAGAGGCAGAAGTACAAAGAGCTAGATATAGAATATCCAAAGAATTGGCCAAGACTAGAAAGTTCGCTGAGAGATAGCAAGCAATACAGGAAACGCAAATAAAACAAAACAACGTTGCAAATACTCAAGAAGCTACCTTTCTATTTCCGTTCCCGGGTCCTCGCGTCCAGATATAACTCACTCTGAGTTCCATAGCTATGCCTATCGGCCCCACACTTTGCTACCCCCTCTCTGCGCCTCGTAACAGTAAAAGAAATAATGTTTGTGTGTCCGGCGTGAGGAGTATGCAGTGGGGGATAAGCGAGGAGGATGGCGAGGTGGGGAAGGGGTGGTAGTAGATTAAAGAAGGGAGAGGCAAGTAAGTGGATAGGAAGATATCTGGGGATGCGGGGAGGGGATGATGGCAAAAGAAAGGACATCAACTCAGCTGACATGAGCAGTCTTTGTGTATCAGTTTCTCTAATCACTCATTATCTTACTAGATAGATACATCAATCTGTCTTTTGTCTCTTGTCCTTGATACCCCCTTGATTCTAATGATCCAAGCTCCCAGCTAGGGGCGTGCCGCCAACACCCCTCTGCCTTATCGCCTCTATCTATCTATAGACAATATCTCAGTATCTCCCTATCAGCCCACACCACCCTCTACAACCCCCGTGGAACCCTCCCACCACGTCATTTGCCAACAATCTTTAACACTTCGGTTCAACCACATCTCTCACAATTTGCTGGTTCAGCCCCCAGATTCACCAGTCGAAATGTCGTTGGCCGGCGGAGCTCGTGGATCTCCCCACAGGATGAAGACCCTGATAACTATGGGTTAGGGTTTGCCATGTGATAGAGACACGCCACTGAGAATTATATAGATATTAGATAGAAGAGGGGCTGAGGCATAGATGTAAAGCGACAGATGGAGGGTCGAGTTATGTAACGGTTTGACATTGAATTGCTTGTTCTCCAAGAGATCTCCATGCTCCTTATACCGTGACAACCTGAGGCGACGAGGCTAAATATTGATCTGATCAAAAAATATCAAGACTGCATAGAGCTGGTCGTTGTCACTGTCCTTGCGTCCTTTGCACCAACTTCCCAACTTCCCAACTTCACCATATCATATCAACCACTCAACAGTTAACATCAAAATGTCTGCCGAAACAATTGAATATCTGACGTCTCTCCAGGCCGTCCGGGACCGTTCCCGCAAGGTCTTCGACATCGCCGTCGCTGGCAACCTCACCAACTGGATATACCACTCCGACAAGCTGCCTGCCGCCGCTTCATACGTCAAATCCATCATCGACGCAAGTATCACAGGAATTTCCTTTCCCAAGACATGTCTCCTAACAAAGAGAAACCAGCGCGACTTTGGCCCTTCTTCCTACGCTACCATTCCCCCCCACGGCCGCTGGCAACACTTCAATGTTGGCGGCATCGACCGCATCACCCCCCTCCTCACCAAATGGGAATCCTTGGGCATTGACAAAACAGAAGTCACTCGGCGCCTGGTTGATTTGTTCCTGGTGTCGGTGTTGCTGGATGCCGGGGCGGGGGATGTCTGGAAGTTCACGGAGCCGGGGACGGACAATGTATATTCACGGAGTGAGGGGATTGCTGTGGCGAGTTTGTACATGTTTGAAGCTGGAGCTTTTAGCAGCGAGAAGATGCCCACAGTGGACGGTACGTATACCACCAGTCACCTACAGAAAAAAAAAGAAAAAACTAACATCTAGACCCCCCCTCCCTAATAGGCCTCGGCCTCCAATCACTCACGTCAGAAATCATCGAGCAAGGCTTCCAAATAACTCTCGCGAACCCCATGATCGACATTCCCTCCCGCACCACCCTCCTCTCCTCCGTCGGCACCTCCCTCCTTTCCTCCCCCCTCTTTTCCCCACCTCGCCCCGGCACCCTCGTCGACCGCCTTTCCGAGACATTCCCTGGCGCCCTCGACTATGCATACCTCTGGCGCACTCTGCAAACACTCCTGCTGCCCGCCTGGCCCAAAGAGCGCACGCACATCTCCGGTAGTCCCGTCGGCGACGCTTGGGGGCTCCAGTGTCTGGGGGGGCTTGAGAGGGAAAATGGAGAGGGCGTGATGCCGTTTCATAAATTGACGCAGTGGTTGGGGTATAGTCTGGCGATGCCGTTTGTCAAGGTGTTGGGGTGGGAGACGAGGAATATGGAGTTGGGGACGGGCTTGCCCGAGTATCGGAATGGGGGGTTATTCGTGGACTTGGGCGTGCTTACGTTGAAGCCGGGGGTTCTCGAGGAGGGACTTAAGGCTAGCCATGTTGAAGGGCTGCCGTTATTTCCATCGACGGGGGATGTTATTATCGAGTGGAGGGCGCTGACGGTAGCGTTGTTGGATGAGGTTTACAAGATTTTAAAGGAGGAATATAAAGAGAAGGGGGTAGAGTTGAGCATGGCGCAGATGCTTGAGGCCGGAAGTTGGAAGGGTGGGAGAGAGTTGGCGGCGGAGAAGAGACCAGCGACTAAGTCGAGTCCGATTCTGATGAGCGGAGATGGTACTTTGTTTTAGAGGCTGTTAGGGTTATGGGTCAAGCTTGATAGTGATATTTCTGGTAATATATGACGCGTACTTAAGTGAAAGCTATATACCAGCACTAATATCGTGACCTGCTGACTCCATGTAATTCCCCTCCCGCATATATGTATCCAACCCGACGCAACATTCGCGCCATCCCCGCTCTGCTTCCAGCCCAATCACACCCCCCTTAACTCAATCAAAACAACCACTACCGAGAGCTAGGGGCGTGTGCATACGTTATCTCCAGGGTTCAACAAACCCTAGTTCTTCCTACCTTATCTCCACACGCCCCTCCTTCATTCCTGGTCTTTGATATGTATCAAGAAAGAGAGCGAAGAGAAAGATAAAACGGGAATGGCGGAAAACACAAGATATGCCCCTCCATGATCAGATATGGTTTTGGATTGGAGCTTATCGTAAATGCACGTGGAAGAGGGATGGATTCCGAAGGGGGGAATAGACCAAAGAGGGGGGTGAGGATAAGAGCAGGGAATGGAGATATCTGTTGATACCGACAAATCAATCACAGACTACCCATAGACAATCCGATCAAGATATCAGAAGAAAGACATAAACAAAAGTCAACTTGATCAAATCATAGAATCTACAAGATAATGAAACCCTCAATCCATTAACTTTCGATATCTCCACTCTCCCTTTTAATACCCCTCGTCTTTCAACAATACCGCATCTTGCCAACGAATCCCCTACCACACCACACCACACCTCGCCTCTGCACAGCCAGCCTCATCTGAACCGCCCAATCATATATTGAATATAACTTGCTGGCAGTTCCTCTCGATTTGCGTGTTTACCCTTTTTTTCCCTGCCTGAAGATGAATACGAGTTATTCTTTGGAGCCCACAAATCTTACACCTACAAGCATTGAACCGCCGTCGAAGCGTCTACGAGTTGAAGACACTAGTCAACATTCATACACACACGGAAATATCAAAGATACAAACCTAAACATGGCGGTCAATTCAGCAAAGACCGAAGAGCCCATGGAGACCTCCACTGCCGCCACCGCCCCCAAATACAGCAGCCGCATCGTCGTAAGTCCCTCGTAGAATCACCAATTCTCCACCCATTCAACACTCTCAACTAACTTTTGTTCCTTTCTTTCCTTACCCGCCAGCTTACCACATACCCTGGCCAATCCGTCGTCGACCCCATTCCCCTCACCTGGGGTGCCCCCACTCCCGCGGCCCGCGGCCCCATCCTCGTCACCCGCACCGGCAAAACCCTCCCCCGCCGCAATGCTATCGGCGCCCACGGAGGCTCCTACTCCGTCTACAATGCCCTCGCCATCGCCTCCGGCGACCTGCCTCCCGACTTCCGTCCTTCCTTCACCAACACGCAGCCCAGTTTCGACTTCCCGCAGCAGCCGGCGTGGGGCGACGCCAAGAAGATTGTCTCGCTGGACCCCTTTGGCGCGAATGTTATACGAGATTTCGAAAAGGAGTTAAACGAGGGCCTTGATGTGCGGCCGACGATTGCCGTGACAAGGGCGCATATGCGCGTGGCCGAGATCGTTGAGTCCATCAAGGCTGGCAAGTTGAAAGTCGATGGGAACATCGTGACAAATTCCGAGGGCGACGTCCGCGTGACCAAGGCCGCCGTCGAGCCCGTCTGGTATCTCCCCGGGATTGCCGAACGCTTCAAGATTGATGAAGGAACGCTACGCCGGGCACTCTTTGAGCATATGGGCGGGTCATACCCGGAGTTGATTACGCGGTCGGACATTAAGGTTTTCCTGCCGCCAATTGGCGGATTAACTGTGTATATTTTTGGTCCGCCAGAGCGCGTGAGTGATCCGAACTGCAAGTTGGCGCTGAGAGTGCACGATGAGTGTAACGGGTCGGATGTCTTCCAGTCGGACATTTGCACGTGTCGCCCGTATTTGGCTTTTGGCATCGAGGAGGCAATCAAGGAGGCGCAGAATGGGGGTAGCGGCGTAGTCATTTACTTCCGGAAGGAGGGGAGAGCGTTGGGAGAGGTTGTTAAGTACCTGGTGTACAACGCCCGGAAGAGAGGAGGCGACACTGCAGATAAGTACTTCCAGAGAACAGAGAATGTGGCGGGTGTCAGAGATATGCGGTTCCAGGCGTTGATGCCGGATATCTTGCATTGGCTGGGCATTACCAAGATTGACCGGATGCTGAGTATGTCCAACATGAAGCACGATGCGATTGTCGAGCAGGGCATTCCCATATACAAGAGAGTGCCGATTCCCGATGGTAAGTTGGAACTACGGTGGATTCCCACAAAGACATCCTTTTCTGTGAATGTCATTACAGGATGCTAACAACAGATGCGCTACAGATATGATCCCTAGTGATTCCCGGGTCGAGATCGATGCCAAGATCAACGCTGGATACTTTACCACCGGCAAGGTATACACCGAGGAAGACCTCAAGCAGGTCCAGGGCCGCGGTTGGGCCAGCTGGGAGGATGTTTCGCACTGAGTGTCAAGGGAAGGGGTTTCTGTGTATTTTATTTACCGAGTTCAATTTGTAAATGATGATGACGACTTGCTTCTCATGATGATGGTGTTAGTGAAACGTTGAACATCTGGATTTGTGGGGTCACTGTTAATTGCGTGCATTCCTGCTGAAGTGGTCCGTGAAATTGAGTTGTGTGGAGTTTTGTATTAATTTCTATATTTGGAAATTGCGATAACCTGTAACCTCATTTTGCCCATACTTCATTCCTCTAATCCGAATTTTCTGTTTTTGCTACAGTTTTCAATCTCAAAAATCCATGACTACATCATCGTTAATTAGCTTTCCTCCTATTCAATCTAATCTTTGTTCACTACAATTCAGAAACCTCTATGTAAGATATATCCGGATCTAAATCTGCTTGGCCCGGTCTGACTTTCCCTTGATGTGCGTTGACAAATCACCCATAGGTAGCGAGACGGGAAAGTCGACCGATGCCAAAACTAACCCAATGAAAATCCACCAGCCACAGAGCGAAGTCGTGAACAAACAGCCGGCTCCAGCATGCTGCAGCCTCAACGACAGATTTGAGTTGCCATGCGCCGCCTGGAAGAACGACCCAGCCAAGCATGCGTCTGTCCAGTGTTAGCACTATCTTCTAACCATCTAATAACGTTCCGGTAATAGGAAAAGACTGTCGGAATACTTACAGCAAAGAACAAGCGACAAGAAGACTAAGAAAAACGCGGCATTGACTCTGGTCGCTCCTATCATAAACACAAACGATAATAAGCACATGCATACCAAGAAAAATGCATACGTCGCAAAGAACTGTGGATTTGACGAGCCAGAACTTGGGTTAGAGGGGTCTGTGGCATACGCAGAGACGGCGCCAGAACCGGGGACCAGTGTAGTGCCGACAGTCAGCCAGAATCCACCAAAGGTCAAGAAGACAACGGAGGGGTAAGTATTGCCTGGTATTTCCGTTAGTGGAGGAGCCGGCGGAAAAACAAGGAAGAATGCCAAGTAAACCTACCTAAGATCCATTCGCCGATGCCACCAAGGAGAAGCAGCACGCCGCCAAGCCAAAGATAAGTTCCACTGATCAATATTAGCATCCACAATTATGACGAAAGAATAGTAGAAGTCGCTTACACATTCGCCGGCGCCACCAACCCGCCCGCCCCCTGCCACCCCAACAACGCCATACTCAACGGCGTTGTCGTCAAGATAAACCCTCCAATTGCCACCGGCGTCGGATTGCCAAACTTCTGCCGCAGATCCCCCTTTACTCTGCTTTTCGGTGCAAGATAAAGCTGCTCAAAGAGCTCGGGGGTGATGCTGACGGAGCCGAGGGTCTGGTGGTGTTCGAGGGGGGCACCCATTCCGAGAGGGGAGGTGCCCGCCGTGCTAGAGGGGGCAAGGGGAGGTGGATGGTTGGATGATGGAGGCATTTCGTGTTTTTCGACGGAAGGTTTGTGGGATATAGAGGAGGCGTGGGACATTGTCAGGCGGTGTGTACTAGTGGTGTTGTGGTCGGTTGGATGGGATTGACGGGTGATGATTAGTGATGAAAATGATTGATAATCGACACACCAAGATCTAGCGTTTCACTCGAGACCTTTTTATATCTCCATTATCTCCAATCATTTTGTTCGCTTTTCTTTCCCTCTTATAGGCTCATCATCTTATCAGTTTAGGTTGTTAAGAACTTGACTCTTTTTCCTTCAATCCGTTCTGTCTTCTGTAGCACGAATTGCAAAAAAAAACAGTTCCAAAATCCATTCCTCCGGCTGCTTGCTACATAAGTCCAATATGAGATCTTGAAGGATCAGCTAGCCAGGGAAGACCTATCCGCCTGCTTGTTGTCTCGGACTTTTCATATTCCTTCCCCCCTTGGGGTATTTAGGCTATATTGGATGTCTTCTTTGTCACTTGGTGTCTGAATATCTAAATTAAATACATACATGGATACAATGAGGCTCGTGGCCTTTTCTCTAATACTACAAGACCTTACATCAGGAGTCAGGGAAGGGAGAATTATGACGGGTGGCAATGATTCATCATACATATGTAGTTAAGCTTTTCTTCTTTCTTTTTTGGGGGGTGGGAAAGGAGGCGGACAGCTCCGGACGCACGGGATGATTCATTTTCCCGGCCCTGTTGAATGGATGGATGATTTGATGAGAAGATGGGTTACAGTTTGTTGTGGTTCCGTGTGTGCGGAGGCAGAGCCGCAACTTGGCAGACAGTCTTTGGAGATGTGGTTCATGGGTAAGGATTGTGTTGAATTGACGTGGGTGGGCGAAGGTTAGGGGTTAGAGTGAAGATAAGGGTCACATGGCTTGGAGCACGTGGGGGTAGGTTGTTGGGGGTCGATGGGGAAATTAGGGAATGGGAAATGGGGAATGGGGAAGCGCACCCGCTTGCTTGCCGGAGGGGAAGAAGAAGAAGAGCGGGCGGGTAGTGTACCGGAGCAGATTGAGTCATTGGATTGGCCGGGTTTAAGACGTCGCTCGTGACAAGGTAATATGTACTGTGTGGCCAATAGTTTACGATTTGTACAGTCTCATGTGGAGGATTGTCATTGAATAGAAAAGCCTACGCGCGGTAGTTTATAGAGAAGTTGATATTTGTCATGTGCTGATGGCAATTCACTTGCAATTAACCAGCCCAGCAAATGAATAAATACAAAAGATAGGTCTTTCTATCTCACTACGTATAAAATGAAAATGAAAACCTCCAATCGAAAATACCGTCGTTCCCGACCAAAATCTCCCCTCATCCGGAGGCTTAAATGAAATCCATACTCACGCCTCCAACTCATGCACATCTCATCCTCATTTCACCTTGAGCCTCAACTCACCATAACATTCAAAAATTCACTCATACATATCCACACATAAAACTCAATTCATTCACCTAACTTAGTACCTACTTGGCACTCCAACTTCATCCATGCAATCCTTCCTGTCATTCCCTCCCTCACACCACCGCTTCCACTTTCCATCTCCAAAATCAATAAAAATAAAATAAAAATAAAAATAAAAAACCCCAAGCCCATCATGAAACTTTCCCATCGTCCGACTCGCCTCATCAGAAATAAATTCCTCTCTAGATCGACGGTTAGATTTGTCCTTTTTCCACTACCACAACCGAACCGGCATGTCTTGGCGGAGACAATTTGATCACCATCTTTGTATCTGCAAATTTGAAGAATGGGGCGAGATTGAAAGTCGGAGAAGTGAGACGAGGGTTTTGGAGACGGTGGAAGTTGAATATTTGGAGGAGGGCTTTTATAAAGACTAAGAAACTCTAAGGAGCAAGAAGCGAAGAAAAAAGCACAACAATGACTGTGGATACCTTCAAGAAAGCGTAAATAGAGCAAATTACTGAAAACGAGTATTGACGGAAGTTGTAAGCGGCGGCGTTTGTCAAGATACATATGGGATATGATGTCATGATATAACCCTGACCGTCGGTTAACCCTAAAATACACAAGGTAGTTGGAGAAACCCTGTGATACCAAGTGCTCTCATTTATTCAATACTACCTGAAATCTCCATAACTTATCTTTCTCTACAAAACCTCCAACCATCACCGTAACACTTATCTCATGACCGCCATACTCTCCAACCCCGTCTCCAATGACACTACCTTTAGATCCCCCGTACCGACCGCACCAAGCTTCCTCACAACAAAACGGTAAACGGGAACCTCTGAACAGGCGCTTCGCCTTATATGTAGAAAGTTCCAAGGAAATAATATACCATGAAACGCATCCTGAAGGCGTGATGTAGTTATTCCCGGGGTCATGAGGACGAAGGATGGTCGGAGAAGTGAAGTGAGAGACGATACGAACATAGTAGAGGATGGAGTTGAGGAATTATGAAGAGTACGGAAGATTCAGGACGGGATTGATAACGAGTGGGATGGCGATGAGGATAGAGAAGTATAAAGGGTGAGGTTTCCGCCAGTTTCATAGACAAGATTCAATATCATTGTCAAAGACAATAACTCTCAACACAAGAATCCTCCAATAACCATCTCCAAGTTATTCACTCATCACATTAAACCCCAACCCACGTACATCACAAACGCTTAACCCTAATTGAGATCTTTAGCATGACCGCTCGGGTCGAGATCCCTTCCCACACCCGCCCCGTACCGGGATCCATAAACATCACTCCAGCCCTCCTGTCTACCCTTCCCCCTCAACCGGCCTCTGCTTCCCCTCGCGCAGTCGCTACCGCACTCGTCAATACTATCAACAGCCACCTGTCTGGCGGCGACTACTCTGCTCTCTCTTCCCTCTTTGCCCCGTCCGGCTTTTGGCGTGATCATCTTGCCTTGACCTGGGAATTCCACACGGCGCATACGCCGGAAAGAATCGCCGAGTTCCTGGCAAAGGCAGCCACGTCAAAGCATGGATTCAGACTGAAGAAGATTGTTATTGATGAATCCAATGATGCCCGGAAGCCGCAGGTTTCGGTGATGGAGGGTGGCAGGGTCGGCGGTGAGGGTCCTGTCGATGTCAGATGTGTACAGTTTGCCTTTAACCTTGAGACCACCATCGGAACCGGGATTGGCTTGGCCAAGGCCGTCGAGATTAATGGGCAGTGGAAGTTGTATACATTCTACACCAGCTTGAGAGAGCTTAAGGGCCATGAAGAGTTGATTGGTCCCAACAGAGTCAAGGGTGTCGAGCACGGTGGTAAGCCTGGCCGCAAGAACTGGGCTGAAAGACGTCAGGCTGAAGAGAACTTTGAGAATGGGGCCGAGCCCGCTGTTTTCGTCCTTGGTAAGTATATTGCTTTGCCCATTGCCAATGTGTTCAGCCCAAACCTAACAATTTCCAGGTGGTGGCCAAGCTGGTCTTACCATTGCCGCTCGCCTCAAGATGGTGGGCATTTCTACCCTCCTCATCGACCAAAACGACCGCGTCGGTGACAACTGGCGCAAGCGGTATCACCAACTTGTCCTTCATGATCCCGTCTGGTACGATCACCTTCCGTACATGATATTCCCTCCTCAATGGCCCATATTCACCCCCAAAGATAAACTCGCACAATTCTTTGAAGCCTACGCCACTCTGCTTGAGCTCAACGTCTGGACCAAGACAACCATAGAGTCTGTTAAGTGGGATGACGCAACCAAGCAGTGGACTGTTGTTGTCAACAGAACCCTGGATGATGGCACTATCCAGAGAAGAACCTTCCACCCTAGACACATCATTCAAGCCACCGGGCACTCTGGCAAGAAGAACATGCCCACATTCCCCGGCATGGACACTTTCCGCGGCTCCCTCCACCACTCTTCTGATTTCCGCGGTGCTTCGCTCAACGGCGTTGGGAAGCGTGCTGTTGTAGTTGGTTCTTGCAACTCGGGACACGACATTGCCCAGGACTTTGTCGAGAAGGGATACCATGTCACTATTGTCCAACGGAGTAGTACTCATGTAGTGTCATCAAAGGCCATCACGGATATTTCCTTGAAGGGGCTCTTCTGCGAAGGAGGACCGCAAGTTGACGATGCCGATTTACTTCTGCACAGTCTGCCAATACCGGTGTTAAAGTCCATTCAACAAAGAGTCTGCCAGAGGCAGGCGGATCATGACAAGGAGATGCTCGCTAGTCTTGAGGCCGTTGGTTTCAAGACTGACTCGGGTCCGGATGGCGCTGGCTTGTTTATCAAATACTTTCAGCGCGGTGGTGGCTACTACATTGATGTTGGTGCCGCCGCTCTCATTGCTGATGGTCGTATCAAGGTCAAGCAAGGCCAGGAGATCAGCCGGTTGACTGAGACGGGCATTGAGTTTGCCGACGGCTCCACCCTGGAAGCCGATGAAATCGTCTTCGCTACTGGCTACCAGAACATGCGCTCGCAGACGAGAATTACCTTTGGCGATGAGGTTGCTGATCGCGTCAGTGATGTCTGGGGTTTTAACGAGGAGGGTGAGATGCGCACCATGTGGCAGCGGAGTGGACATCCTGGATTCTGGTTTCACGGTGGCAACTTGGCGATTTGCAGATATTACTCGCGGTTCTTGGCTTTGCAGATCAAGGCTCTGGAGGCGGGTATCACTGCTCAGGGTGAGCTGTAGGCAATGTAGTATAATCTATTGGGAAGTCTGGTTATAGCGTCATAGCAAATAATATAAAAGGAATAATCCAATGTATTCCTGAGGTTTTGTGATTTCATTCTTGAAGCTTGTGATTATGTAATTGGTTTGCCGCAGATGGTAGGCACTGACCCATGCTTCTAAATCTCCCAAAAGGGCAATTAATAAAACTTCTTTTAAGCGCCTCGGCGCCGACCAGGCTTCCACAATTACAGAAAGTCCCACAATGTAACTGATTAAACTGGTACATTCTACCAAGTTCCAAATGTTAAATATCTCGCCTAAGTCTTCTGAACTCTCCTTGTCTGAAATAATCATCTCCAGCCTAATCTTGATTCCATTTTGTTGTCAGACATCACCACATCACAGCCACATATTTAGGCACCCTAGATTCTTTAACAAAACTTAGACCCATAAAACTCCCACTGATTGCCTGTCAGATTCCCGCCAAGAGCCTAACAACCCAGGTGATGAGATGTGCAGATAATATGGCTGTGATGCAAATAACTTGGCATCCCCTATGCTTGGTTGAAATGTCTCCGAAAATATCGGGGTAGGGTTGAAGATGATGTTGGGGTTGGGATTGGGGTACAGATGCAAAATATAAGAGTGGGAGGCATTCGCCCCTGAGGAAATCGTGATTTCAGTCCATATTAATCATGCCAATACCTGACGATCCAAACTACTTATGAACATAACTTATTCGCATTAAAATGGCGTTGTCAAATCTTGAAAAGAAGCGGGCCCAAGAGGCAGCTTACATGTCACCGCGGGACTACACCCTCAATCCCCAGGTCCCCGACGACTCATTACCAGTCTACACCTCACTTGCTCACTCCACACCCATCTCCGAAGCCTCCACATCCAAAGAGGCCCACCGCACCATAACACCACCACCACCGCCTCCTCCAGACTCCGCACTCGAAAGATCCTTCTCCGAAGTCTGTCCCACTCTCCCCCCAATCATCACCAACTCTATCCCTTCCTCCAACATCTTCCCTCCCACCTTCAACATCTATGAGCACTTCCTCTCTCGCACCCGCACCATCGGCGAACACAAAGACACCCCCCTCTTCTGCTTCTCTGAACACACAGGCGCTGTCGACCCCTATCACTTTGTCCTGCACTCCGGCCCCACCAAACTCACCCCCCGACTCACTGGCATCCGCCACCGGCCCCTCCGCTCCTCCTTCGATGTCACAATCTGCTCCCCTGGGCCCGTCGTCGAGGACCAACTCGACACGACCATCCCCGTTGAAAAGGGTCCCCGCGGCATTCTCACCCGCCGCTTCGAATTCACCATTGAAGTCCACAATGTCCGGGAAACTTTCCAATGGCGGAGTTTCCTGCCGCGCGGACTGAATCTCTGTTGCTCGTCGCATAACTGGGTGCTCCTGCGCAAATCAGACCGGCAGCCTCCGGGGGCCCCGCATGATTGGAGGCCAGAGAAGAGTGAGAAGTTTGAGGGGATGGAAGTGGTGGCGAGATGGGAGGCGAGGAAGTTAAGAAGGTCTAAGATTGCGACGTTTTCGTTTGAGGGGGCGGGAAGGAGAGGGGAGTTGGGCGGGAGGTGGGAGGTTATGGCGGTGGCAACGGGAGGGTGGTTGGTTGTGAGGGAATTGGAGAAGGCAGCGATGGCAACATCTACAGGGGCTGTGTCGGTTTCCACGTGATTATAAACGAACAGAATAGATGGTTGTCGTTTTCATCATATATATTTGTTTTCAATGTACAATACCCTACTTTGATTACTTTAACATTATATCTAGTATAGTGACATGCTATGTTCCGACTCAGTTTCCTTTCCATCCAACTGCAAGCATTAAGCTCCTCACAACTCCACCCGCCACCTTAGAATGTTCCTCCGGAATCGTCACCATCTCCTCCAACTCACGAATCTCCACCCTCCCACATCCAACATCCTTCAAAAACTCTTCCATCTCACTCTTCCTAAACCAATGGCGCGAGATCGTCTTCTTCGTATCTGCAGTCGCTGGAAGCTCAGCCTCCTCGTGCTCACTCCAAAACTCAACCACGATGATTTGCCCTCCGGGTCTCACGCGGTCAGCAATTTTCTGGAGGAGGGCTTCAGGTTGAGACACATGGTGAAGTGCCATAGAAACGGCGGCAACGTCAAAGGACGAGAGGTCGGGTGATGACAAGGCCTGTATGTCACTTAAGTCTTCTGAGAGTAAGTTGCCCTCGATTGCATGCGCTGTCGCTTCGAGCCCAAGTTTCGCCATTTCGGTATTGTAAGCGGCGACCATTGATGTCGACAAGTCTATCCCGCGAGCCTTAGTTATTTTTGGAGATAAAGTACGGGTAATAAGGCCATTTCCGCAGGCGTAGTCCAGCAGAGAAAAGGACTCCGGCAACTGAATCTTCTTCAAATTCTCGGCGATGATCCGGCTGATTGTCTGGATCCACGGAGTGTCGAAAGCAGAAGCTCCATATTTACTGATAATGTTAGTAATCTAAATGAATATTTGCCATCTATGATAAAACATACTCCCAATGAGCCTTGTTGACTGCTGTCAAATCGCCATCTCCATGATGCTGATGCTTATGATGCGTCATCTCTGATCTTTGCCTCTCAGAATCCAATAATTCGTATATGTTCCCTTGTTCTTGTTGAAACGAACCATGTCCCTACAGCGGAGACCTTCCGTCCATTTATACATGATGTTGAATTTGTTTCCCCACCTTCTCCCTGCGGTCCGACAGCCCCACACCATCATGGTCTCCACCCAGCGGCCCGAAGGATTCTGCCCTTTTGATACATCGGCCCGATGTGCAACAATGGCGCAAAGCTCCGTTCGAACTGGGCGAAAATTGGATAACAAATGCGCATGTTCGAGCACAAAATTCTCGTGTCATGCTATGTCGTATGTTTTCTTATCCATTCTTGTGAGCATGAGGCATTGTCAAGGAGGGTGGCTCGGCCACAAATCAGCCTGACTCGACAGAGGTGGTGAGATTGCTGATGCGAGAGTCCATGTCGACGTACCAGCGGGTGATCATGGAAACCTGCGACAAAGGGACTTTTGGGCAATTCTTGACGTCCACAGAGACAAAGGCAATGAGTTTCTTGATGCGAGTTGTCTCTCTAGTCAACAACAGTGAGATTAGTTCTTGGGATTCATCACTTTCAAGCTCAAGTTCTCCAAAAGTAATGTTGGGTCTTTCAGTGAACTTGGAGATATCACTGGGAGCTAATGCGATAGCGCTATCACCAAGAGCAGAGCCATCAGAATCTGATTGGGTAGACGTAAAATTCAGAGACTTCATTTTGCGGGAGCCATATTCGAAAAGGGAAACGGCCATGTCGATAATCGTAGCAACCATGAGAGGGCAACTCTTGCAGAGTTTGAACTCGGGTTTGCGGACAATCTTTTCAATGTTGCGCGTGGCGTTGCGGGTCTCCTTGAGGATGATGTCAACAGACAGATTCTCTGTGCCACTCTCTTGAGTGAGTGATTCGAAAGTGCGGATCAAAGTGCAAAGTTCGGACACATGCATGTAGGGAATATTCGCGGGGATACCGAAGCGCTCTTCTGGAGTGAGATGGTTGTTGGAGATGCTGCTGCTGTCAGTTGAAGACAGCGGAGCGGAGGTCGAAGGAATTTGAAACATGATAGGTGGGCTTTGTGCTGATATCATTTGGAAGTTCTCCCAGTTGAAATCCAGCTGATCACCCGGCAAAAGCATTGAAAGATGCTCGTTCAGCACTTGACCTTCCCTAGGAATAAACGGACGAATTCTATCCATCGTGTCAAATTCAGTCGGAAGACCAGCGATTGCAGAGGTGATTTCTTGTTGCTTTTGCGGTTGCTCCTCCTGTTGTTGTAGTTGCTGTTGTGTGCTCATCATGGCTTCCATTGTCTTTGACGTGATATTGCATGCTTTTTTCTCTGAGGATTTGCGGACTTTAGAAGCGCGGCCAACCATAGAAAGTTCGAAACAGCATTCTAGGTTCAAGTTCAAACAGCGTTTGCATCCTGTTTTCTCGCCGGAGCATTTGAGCTGCTATTTGTTAGCTTATCGTGAAGTGCGATGATTGGTGATTTGAAATGTATACCTTTGCTGCGTGACAAGCATTGCAAGCTGTGCGCATGCGTGGAGGCCGGTTGGGCCTAATATATGTTGACTGAAGACTTCCAAAACTGTTAGTTGAAGGCTGAACTTCTGAATGACGGATCCCCCAGCAACATACCAATCATTCATGGTAATTTGATATCGATTGGTGACAATGGTTGCAGATGAAGAAGTCAAAATTGTCGGCCCACACTTAGTCTCAATCCCAATCTCAATCAAGTACAAGTCACTTATATATAGAAAGGGTCATACGCCGATTGTATAAGGACTTTCCAGTCAGATTGACCCTAATATAAACTCAACCCTAAATCAAGTGCAATATCTTATTAGGATAATTATCAATGAGAAGATTAAGATAAAATCATAAAGCTAGATGAAGGTTAGGGTCGTATAACCCCGGTCTCCGATCACATTTCCTGAATGTCATAATTCCTCCTATCAAGGAGTTGTCAGGAATCGCGGGGTTAGTTTACGGGCAGAATTGCGTGCGATGCGATTGGTAATGAGAAATAAAGTATTTCGTGATAAGCGTGGGCTTTAACTTTCAGTGATGATCTAATTCATCAGTTGCAGTGCCCAGGCGATTATTCCAAATAAGCGAAGTGTACATGTATAAATTCTGAGCTATCCAATATCTTTACCTCGCCGGTGCATTTCAACAATATCAATGCACGTCAGTTGCAAAGCCAATGTATAACTAGATTGGGTAGATGCCGAAACCCACCCAAATCACTCGTCGCAAAAAGAATCGTCGGATCTCGGAATGTTGCGCCATACCAATTACCTAAAAAGTACAGACGCCATCCCTTACTTTGTGGCTGATTACTACAAAAAAGTAAGCTAGCTAACCCTCGGCCGAAGTTAGCTCGGTGCAAGGCGTTACTGCGGCATTTGCAGGGCCTAGGAACCTCTGTCGCGGACCAACCTACAGCTTAACTCGGTTACTCTACTCTGGGACATTTCATATTCCTTTAGCTTTTATTCGCTGATTGTTGCTACTGGGGGCCCGGCGGGATTGAGTGGCATGCGCATTGGTTAAGTATGGGGTATACCTTGCGGCGCATAGATATATTCCTTTCCGTCAACTAAATGATGATTTCATGGTCGTGTGAGTTTTCATGACGGCCATTGTAGAGGTCCTACTATATATTCAACCGTCTATGATAGGTTTTGGACTGCTAAACAGTATGACGAATCATTTGTAGTTTTGTAGCATATTGGCAAAGCAAGCCGTCAACACCTGAATTTCACAACCTGCCTTTTATATCAAACAACCCCCTCCCCAGGACGGGCGCACAAAACCGGGGCTATCTTCGGTCTCGGGATCACCCTCAGATGGAAAACCACTCGCAAAGTTCCTCACTGAAGCTGTACTAAAACCAGCAACTACCTCCTAAAGCAGCGCCTCTCCTTATTTACCTTTTCAACCAAGTACCCGTACAAAACTCCACTCTTCCTATCCAATTCCTCTGCCGGGTTCATCTTTGCAGCTTGAACCTCTTTTCCTTTTTCTTGATTCTTTCGTTTCCTATCTGACGGTCGAATTCTTTCACCTTATCATCTTTTGGAGATTTGATTCATTGATATCTCATCCATCCCCCATCACATATTTCATAATGCTGTCCAGAGGATCCGTCAGAACTGCGCAGGTAAATTCAGAATTCCCTCGTTCATGACGTTCTTGATGGTGCTTGGCGATCATGATCGCAATCCACTCATATGTCGATAAACCTTTGGCTTCCACTTCGTCCTTTAATCTACGCCTGTCTACAAGCCATTGACAATATCTGTGATATTTGCATGCACACCATCTGCGATTGTAGCTCAACCACTTCTCAAAGGTTTTAACTGACAGCATGTTGATGGCCCTACATCCCCGCTATCCCACACTCCCGCGTCGCCTACGAGAAATGTGTACGACCAACATCGCGACCACGCCAATTGATCCCAAACATCCCGCATTATCATCATCAATGACCATCAGTTCAACACTATCAAGGATGCCGATTCATATGAGACAAAAACTAACCGCATGACCTTACTTTTCCGTGACTTAGGTCCTGCACGCTGTTGCTAAGCAGTCCCCCATCACTGCTCGCTCCTACGCCACCATTCAGAGCGACATCTTCAAGCCCACCAAATACGGTGGTAAGTACACGGTTACCCTTATTCCCGGTGATGGTGTCGGTACTGAGGTTGCCGAGTCCGTCAAGACCATCTTCAAGGCCGACAACGTTCCCGTCGAGTGGGAGCAGGTCAATGTTTCCGGTATTCAGGGTGCCGCCAGTACCGAGGAGGCTTTCCGCCAATCTATTGCCTCTCTTGAGCGCAACAAGCTTGGTCTCAAGGGTATTCTCCATACTCCCGTCGAGCGCTCCGGTCACTCCTCTTTCAACGTTGCCCTGCGTCAGGAGCTCGACATCTACGCCTCCATCTCTCTGATCAAGAACATCCCCGGTTACCAGACCCGCCACAAGGATGTTGACCTATGCATCATCCGTGAGAACACCGAGGGTGAGTACTCTGGTCTTGAGCACCAATCTGTCCCCGGTGTCGTCGAGTCTCTGAAGATCATCACCCGCGCCAAGTCTGAGCGCATCGCCAAGTTCGCCTTCTCTTTCGCCCTGGCCAACGACCGCAAGAAGGTTACTTGCATCCATAAGGCCAATATCATGAAGCTCGCCGACGGTCTCTTCCGCTCTACCTTCCACGAGACTGCCAAGCTATACCCCGGTCTCCAGACTAACGACATGATTGTCGACAACGCCTCCATGCAGGCTGTTAGCAAGCCCCAGCAGTTTGATGTTGTCCTGACCCCCAACCTGTACGGTGGTATTCTGTCCAACATCGGTGCCGCTCTTGTCGGTGGCCCCGGTATCGTTCCTGGCTGCAACATGGGCCGTGATGTTGCCATATTTGAGCCTGGTTGCCGTCACGTCGGTCTCGACATTCAAGGCAAGGATCAGGCCAACCCCATCGCCATGATTCTGTCTGGTTGCATGATGCTCCGTCACCTTGGCCTTGATGACCATGCCAACCGCATTTCCAACGCCGTCTACGCTGTTATCTCTGAGGGGTAAGTTGCTTTATTGTTTTTTTCTCCTTTGTATTTCAATCTGATGACTAATAATCATACAGCAAGATCCGCACCCGTGACATGGGCGGCCAGTCCACCACCCACGAGTTCACCCGTTCTATCCTCGACAAGATGGAGAACTCCCTGTAAACTTGCATCTTGCCTATAATCTATTCTCTCCACCCTTTCCCCTCCGGTATACCACTTGCCAGCTTCATTCTAAATACTTCCATCCATCTCATACTACATCCATAGCCCCCATCCGCGCCCTGTCCAGACAGCACCGCGACAAAAATGGGAATATTTTTTTCACAAAAAGTGAAGATAGACACACAAACTTTATAAAGGGAAAGGGATCCTCTGTTCACTGTCACCGTATATATGTGGGTAGATCGATTGAGGGTTGATTCTTTGTTGGAGTTTGTTAGGTTTTACGCTTGCTCGTTATACAGTTTGCTTTTTTTTGACGCATCCTTTTTTCTTGTTTGATTTATTTGTGTTAGTATGGTGATGTCAAGCTGCCTTTTTGTTAGCTTGAAGGGATGGTTCAAGATAGTGCAGGGTAGATTTGGATGTAATATATGGATGACAATTGATCAGCATTTCTTTGATTCTGGTACCTGTATTCACATGATAATGATAAGAAACGAGGTATTCCATACACCAAGAGAACATCTGAACTCAAAAGACTCAATTAACAATGAAGAAGAGTCAAACAGTCCTCCGCCATCCACCTTTTGTGCCATATATAACATCTAATCATTTATCAACTTCCTCCCACCTAATCGTCTAATGGGATCTCTGCTACTCCTTCTTCATCATTAATCGAGATTCCATCTCCACCCACCGATTTTACCTCCTATGACACCCCCGCCGTCGGTGCCACACCATTGACAACAACAGAATCAATACTAAACTTGCCCCATTTTATAAATGGAATCTTCAAATCAAACAGGTAATCTACCTCCATCTGTGTCCTGTTGCCCGTTTCTGGTACCCGGAACCAAGAATACACTAAGCACACTAGGCCAAAGCCACTCCAAAACAGCCCGGATTTGGCACCCTAGTTCCAGGAATCACTTGTAATTTGTAGCGGGACAATGGTCGAAGTAAAGAGGGTGGTGGCGCAGTATGCAAGGCGAGCAATAGAAATTGTCTTGGTCTTAAGCGGGGCCGAGGGGAGCAGAGTGACGTAGGTGTAAGTAAGTGGGCCGACGGAGACGTTGTACATGAAATTGTAAACAATAAGGAGAATCGCAACAATCCAGGAACCAGCAGTGGCAAGCTGAGTGGAGAAGATGCCGACAACGCCAATGGCTCCAAGAGAGAGGACCATGATGAGCTGGCCAACGAGGTACATGACACGACGAGGGACAATGGGGAGGAGACCAAAGGCGGAGAAAGTTCCCAGCATGCCGACAATGTACATGACAAGTTGCATAGTGAAGGCGATTTCGGTGGCCATTCCGGCCTGTTTCATGAAGTATGAAGCCCAACCGATAAGAGTACTGCCACACATGTTCTGAATGATCCAAATCATGCTAGCGAGTTCTGTGCGGACAAGATTGCGGCCTGTGAAGCATTGTTTGAAGCTTCCGACTTCATTTTCCTCGGAACTGGTCTGCGCATGCATCTGGACCTTGAGGGCACTAATAGTAATGTTCGGATCTTCAACACTGACGGGGACCAGCCTCATCTGCGCTGCCAGGGCTTCTTGTTCTTTGCCCTTGCCGACGAGCCAGCGCGGAGATTCAGGACAGAAGAACACAATCGGGGCCAAGATCAAAGGCCAAAGCCACTGTAAAGCGTACACAGCTTTCCAGGAGGTGCTGCTGGGAACGTAGAGCATACCACGCATCATGGCGCTGCCAACAATCTGTCCAATGATCCAGCATACGTTGATCTACATTGTAGCATACGGACGAAGAGACTCGGGGGCGATATCATTGGCATAACTAGGGCCCAGAGTCTGGAAAATGCCCCAGCTCAGACCAGTAGCCGACTGAGCAACAACTATGTGAATGATGCTGGTAGAGAAAATTAGCCCAAACGTCCAACTAACAATCCAAGCAAAGCCAGCCATGACCGTCTTCCGAAACCCAAGATGATCCGTCAGCCACCCCGCAATTCCCAGCCCACCCATCTGGCCAAATGTCTGCCCAAGCACCATAAAAACCTGAATCCTGCCCGGAATCTCCTTGTTGTCACCCTGCACGCCAGTGACAACGTGGACAGGCTTCACCGTTCCGAAGTCCTCGGTGTATTGGGGCATGGCGTAGAGGGCATTCTGAGCGATAAGGCAAAAGCCTTCCATTACGATTGTCAGCGAGATGAGGAAGCACTAGGTCGTAGCTCGCGGGTAGGCAGAGACAATAGTGAAAAATCCAGGGGTCTTGGGAGTGGTAGCTGCGGGGACAGTGTAAATGCCGTCATCGCGTATGGAGACCGGCTCAATGACGGTCATGGAGGGTAATATTGCGATTGTTATGGTGAAAGTTGATAAGATATGCCTGACAAAATTATGCACAAATTTGAAGTTGAGATTAATGGGCTCCAACAATGAAGCGAAAGGATGATGTGGTGTTGAAAATGATGGGGATGAACACTGGTGATAGATGATGGTAACGAAATTTTGTGGTATGGATGTTTGTGTAGAAGGCCAGAAAAGCGAGAGGGAAAGGGGAAAGGGTGGAATACACAGTCAGTTGTCAGTATATATGGCAAGAACAATGACACGATGGTAGCCTGGTTCTGCTGGTTCTGTTCTGGCTAAGTTAGGAAAGTAGTTGCGTTTTCGACTGCTTGGGAGGTTCTTGTGTGAGGTAACCCTTGTTGAAGATGTAACCCTATCAATCCATCATTCATACAAGTTTTCTCCCCCACAATCAAGCTGGAAGTGCAAATGTTAACTTGTCCCTGATCGATATCTTCTCTCGTTCCTGGTCCTGCAGAACAAACATTAAGCATGACCAGCCTGTTCAGTTCCACTGTGACGTCCAAGCGCACATAGCAGAATCTCCACTCACTTCACCAGCGTCACGCAAACCTCAAAGAACCCAATCAGTAACTTTCAACTCTAATCACACATCACCTCAAAATCCATGTCACCATAATGTCCCTCATCTGCAACCGCCTGATCGTCCGCCTGCTAATTGCTGCTGCCATCTGGTCCTTCGGCTTTCTTACCCTCATCTGGCTCACTGACCATCCCACCGCCATCGGTCACCCCTCAATCCGCCCCCAGCACAACCTTCCCGCCGTCGTCCCCAGACCCGACGGTGTTGAAGAATGGACTGTCATCTCCTCACAGCCACAGGAGAATCCCAAACCATATGCATCGCGGCCGGAATCCCCGCATACCTGGCCGCCACCCGGAGAGGCGCCCGGCTTGGAAGAGTTGAAGGAGAAGCCTGTTCGGGATGCAAATGGATGGATGAAGATCAGACCGAAATGTCCAGACTATACAACATATTCTAAGAAGACGCATGCGCCGCAGTCGCTGGGGAAGCTATCATTGTCGTACCAAAGGCCGAAGGAGGAATGCCGGACGTTTGTGAGCAAGGAGGTGGAAGATGAAATTGAACGGGTGAAGAAGGTGATTGTTGATCCGGACTTGACAAGGCTTTTCGAGAACACGTTTCCGAGTACATTGGACACTTGCATTCGGTGGATGGGTGTTGCGGAGGACAATGCAGAAGAGGAGTTGGCGTTTGTCATCACGGGCGACATCAATGCCATGTGGCTTCGGGACTCGGCAAACCAGCTGCAGGCTTACCGAGGCCTGATCAAGGACAAAACCTCTGGGCTTGCTACTCTCTTCCGCGGGGCCATCAATCTACAGTCTCGTTACATTATTCAAGCGCCTTATTGCAATGCCTTTCAAGCACCTAGCGAGGCCGGATATCCCAAGAGAGTCGGCGGCAGCGGATCGTCAGTGTTTCCCTACTATGACCCCCACCTTGTGGAAACGTGCAACTTTGAGTTGGACTCCTTTGGAGCCTTTTTGCAGCTATCCAACGACTATCTCGAAGCTACGGGTGATGTTGAGTTCTTTGGCAAGTTCAAATGGATACAGGCGGTCCAGGTGATGTTGAAGACGGCTACGGACATGACGCAAAGTACCTATGCTGATGATGGGAAACCGCGGAGTCCGCCTTATAAGTTCAATTCACACACAGACACGATGACGGGCACTTTGAACAACGTTGGAACTGGAAATCCCGTAAAGTACACAGGGATGGTTCGGTCTCCCTTCCGTCCTAGTGACGATACCTCTGTCTACGAGTTCTTAATACCTGCGAACATGATGTTTGCTCGTTACCTTGAGACGGCCATTAACATCACCAAAGCCCTCAAGGCTGACGCGCTGACAACATCCATCCTCGGGTTGGCCTCGGGCATCCGCAAGGGTATTGAGACCTACGGGATTGTCGATGGGCCCGGTGGCATCGGGAAGATATATGCCTACGAAGTAGACGGGTATGGCGGCCGAAATTTGATGGATGATGCCAACATTCCCTCTCTTCTGTCTGCGCCCTTCCTAGGCTACCTCCCGGCGTCCGATCCCACCTACCTCAACACGCGTTCCTTTGTCCTTAGCAAGCAGAACCCATGGTGGTGTGAGGGGCCTGTTATCTCCGGAGTTGGCGGCCCACACATCAAGCCAGGGGCCGCCTGGCCGATGAGCGGCATGGTCCGCATCATGACGGCAGAGGATAAGAAAGAGGAAGAGGTGGAAAAATTGTTGGTGGAGTTGATGGGGAGCACAGCGGGGTTGGGGTTGATGCACGAGAGTGTAAATAGTTATTCGGGGAGGGATTACACGAGGCCATGGTTCTCGTGGGCTAATGGGCTGTTTGCGCAGGCAGTGTTGGATGTGGAGAAGCGGTGGCCAGGATTGTTAAGGAAGTCGTATCAAGATATTTTGAGAGGATAAGAGGGAGTGTATATCTAGAGTATGATGGATTTATACCATCATTGTTTTCTTTGAGATTTTGTGTATTTAGATGGAGCTTATCCTTCAATCAATGTTTTCCTTTTTGGATATATCGGGAAATGTCGAGATATGCATATATATTGCTATAGAATGTTTCCCACGAGTCAGTATCTCGCAGAAGGGATGCGGAAACTGGGCCTAGGATGAAGCCATTGTATGAAGACCTCCATTTAGCGAGATATGGGATGTCATTTCTGGGGTAAGAGACGTAGTATTTGCACGGGATATACATTCCTAGTGTGCTGATGTACATTCCTCGCGTCGCCAAGGTCTTGTGAGGTGGCGGTGACTTGATGCACATGACTCTGTGCACCAAGTTATCGCTGTCCCACGTCTCCATGTCCACTTATCATCTTCATCGCTGGAATACGCCTACTCTCACACATGACTTACAAACATAATGATAATATATGCAGAAAAACTACTAGTATACCTCACCTCCCACCTCCCACCCCCACCATCTCCTCCTGGCCCTTGGCACTCTCACCCACCTCCACACCGCCTCCTTCACCATCGAAGCCACCGGCAACGCCACGCTCGGGTTCCCTGCGATCTGCATGGTGACGCTGAAGGACCGGGGTGATTTGAAAGATATGGCTGTTTTGCAAAGTCATGTGGCGGGGATCCGGGTGTCATTTGAGAAGCCAGTGGTGGCCGATGGAGTGAACCAGGGGTTGTCATCGAGTAATAAACCGGGGAAATTGTCTACGGCGCAGAAATTTGAATGACGGGCGCATGCAAACGTAAGTTCCTTCCTTCTAGCTTGGTTATACAAACCGGACAAAGAGTGAAAATTCTAACAATGTCCACCTTCCAGATCTGGTCATCCATCCTCCAATCAAATGCCCCCGCTGTTCTTGTCCTTTCCTCCTTCACCACCTGGGACGTCAACCTCTGCCTCTCTATATCCCTCATAATCCCGCCCCTCCACTCCCACCCGATCCGGCACACCCCCGACGGCCCCTGGCTGTCGGTCCACTGGGGCCCTGCTCGCCTTTGGGGAGGGGGGTTTGGAGATCGGGGAAGCAGAAGATGGTTGCGCAGCGGGTAGAGGAGGATAAAGACGAAGATAATGGATTTGTGAAGCCGGTGATAGGGCGTGTTGGAATTAGGGTTGGGGACGTGTTGGAATTAATAATATGTTTTTTTAAGAGACTTAATATGCAGCACTGAACATAGTGGCGTTTCACATTAAAATTTTAACGAGTGGCGTTTTTTGATTGTAAATTTTAGATTCACGATCATGGAAACTTGAGCCGGTGTATTTGTTTGGATGCAACACGTTATCACGCACCTGTCATCTCATCCGCCAGTAGATTACCCCATCGTCGCAACGTTCCTGGCCATGATGGACGGTGGCTTTTTTCCATTTCTTCTTTTGGACTATTGACGAACGGAGGAATTACTGGATTACTCTAGAGAAGCAGAACAAAAAAAAAGAAGGGGCGTGTTTCAGAGATGAGCGTTGTTTCATATTTTGACAATGGGTGTTCGCTGGGCTGTGGGGCTTGGGGATCTTGAGGTGGATAGAGTCTGTGTGGGGGAGGAGGGAGGGATCGGCCGGGAGTTGCAGAGAGGGTGACTTTTCGGCAGGATTTAAAGAAACGGCATGATGGGTGCAATCATCATGAAGATCACGGTGGGTGGTTAGCAGAGTTAAGAGGATGAAGAATAGAAGTAATATTTAGTGTTGAAATACTGTCACTCAGTCCTTGACACGGAGCAAGATTCGCAAACTCGCTCTTTTCAACACCAACTTGTTTGCGTGTCCCTGCACTGTTTTATATCAAGACCCCCTAAACCCAACAAGGCCAGGCCCGTCCTTTCATCCCGCATACCGCATAGACAGGTTAACGCGTTCTCTACCGACGTCCATAAAGACAAGACATGACAAAGTGATGCAACGAAGCAAAGCAAAGCGCCGAGATTAGATGGAATGATGCTATTGTTGGATGATTGTATGGCAAAGGGAAAGAGGAAATAGGCCGGAGGATGGAGGAGAGAGTTTCGGGATATTGTCCGATGGGGGAGAGGAGGGGGTTTACTAGAAAGAGAGGAAGACTTGAAGAACTTGGTTCTAGACTGTTATATATAGGAAGACAAGACGAACGCCTGTTGATCATGAATTTGAAGTTTCTGATTTTTGTATCTTCATGAGCAAGTCTCTTGGTTCCTGGTAATCACACACTTCAACTCCACCGTATTCCTTTTCTTCCGGTCGCTGGCCCGACACACTCGTTCCACCATATTATTTTTTCCCCCGATTTTTTTTTCTTTTTCTCTCACTTTCTAGGCAACCCTATCAAACATGGTCTACCTCACCTCTCTCCTCGGCCTCGCTGCCCTCCTCCTCACCGCCCTCGCTAATCCTGTCAACATCCCCAATCTCTTCCACCTCGCCGACAACTCCCTCCTCGACAAGCGGGCCACCGCCTCGCAGACAGGTACTGACAATGGCTTCTACTTTTCGTTTTGGACAGACGGGGGCGCTGATGTTACGTATATTAATGGAAATGCCGGGGAGTACTCATTGAAGTGGGGTACGGGGGGGAACTTTGTTGGGGGCAAGGGGTTTAACCCGGGATCCAGCAGCCGGTAAGTGACATTGTCCTGTGAAACATGTCCAACAATATTAGGCGGAAAATGATGATGGAAACAGATTAGTGGACACCTGATACTAACTCTAATCCTCTCCCCTCTCTCAAAGCGTCATCAACTACAATGGCACCTACAGCCCCTCGGGCAACTCCTACCTCTCCGTCTACGGCTGGACCACCAACCCTCTCATCGAATACTATATTGTCGAAAACTTCGGCACCTACAACCCCTCCACCGGCGCTACCAAAGTCGGCACCGCCATCTCCGACGGCTCCACCTATGACCTTTTCAAACTGCAGCGCACCAATGCCCCCAGCATCCAGGGGACTAAGGACTTTACGCAGTTCTGGTCTGTCCGGCAAAAGAAGCGGAGCGCGGGCACCGTCACAGTCAAGAACCATGTGGATGCATGGGCCAAGAACAGCATGACGTTGGGGACGCATGATTATCAGATTGTGGCGACAGAGGGGTATTTTAGTTCGGGAACTGCAGATATTACGGTGTCTGAAGGGAACTAGACGATCAGAGGGTGTAATGAACTCAAGATATAATTAAACTATGAATTAAGGACAGTGAAATTAGGCCCGTCTAAAAAAGGAAACAAAAAGAACATCCAAATAAATAACCCTTGAGATATACAAAACCCCAAAACATTGACATGACCTCTGTTATTTCCTCTTTATCTCCGTCTCTGCTCCTGCCTCCCGTACTCAGACTCTCGGACAGGCGAAAAGCCGTAGCTAGCGGTGCGGGGTTTGCTGCTCTTGTGTTTGGAGGCGAAGGAGGATAATTGTGAGGAAAAAGAAGATGATGGGAATGATGAAGAGGAAGAGGATGGGCAGCGGCGGGGGGTGCTGGTGGTGGTTGTGCGGGAGGAATGGGGTTTGGAGCGATCGGTGGAGGGGGCTAAGGGAGGTGAGGTTAGCGTTGGTGTTACGGTGGATAGTATACAAGCATGGGGTCCAACGGGTCACGGAACATTAGTTGGCTCCATACTATTTGAGCATCTCATACTTGTATCCTGAAGTAAAGGAAAAAAAAACTTACAACTCTCCCGACACTCCCTACAACACCCATGCCCACACGTAACCTCCACCCACTCTTCCCCCGCCCCCCTCGCCCCC